>VXBB01004911.1:30560-56112 GCA_013399915.1 Illadopsis cleaveri | reverse complement strand
TTTTTTTTTTTTTTTCCTTTTTTTTTTTTTTTTTTTTTTTTTTTTTTGTTTTTGTTTTTGTTTTTGTTTTTGTTTTTTTTGGTTTTTTTGACAGCCACCACAAACACTGGCAGGAGGTTGACAATGGAAAGTAATAGCAGGAAAATGGATTTTTCTCAACATGTTGAATACACTGCCAAAATTCCTTTGCAATCCACCTGCAGTCTGCAGATTTGCTGTTACAGAGAAACCAAAGTTAAATAACCAGCTATGGACTTTATATACTAAAAATAAAACAGCCCAGAAGACAAACAGTTTTTAAATCATAATCAAACTTGTAGTCATAATAGAAATGATTGATAACTTCCTGTGATAAACTTTCTCCATGAAATATTATTCTTTCTCTGGAATAACTGTAATGGATGGTGATAGATGCTGGTACTCAAATTTGGTTTATTTCTGTCAGAAACTTATCCTTAAGGCCTTCTAGTTAGCAGCTCTTTTGATGTGTTGTCAACCCACACCTCTCATCTCAGAGACTCTTCAATGGAATGTGTACTTCTTGAATAAAAACTTATTGTTCAATCTTCAGAATAAAATAATTCTTACTTTTCCTAATTTGATAATTTATTCAGATGGTAGCTTAGATACAAAGAGTCTGGTGTCATAACTTTGGGAAAATTAAAAAAAACCTCAACCCCCAAAAAATCACCTTCCTCACAAAACACTGGCTTATAGTAAGAAAGAATTGGGCTTGCCCCTATCTTTACAAATAGGAAATATCAAATACTATAGCTCATAAACATTATGATGGCCTGGCAAAGTCAATCTTGTATAGAGCACGTTGTTGAATAGCAACTGTCTTAGTAACAGCAAGAAAAGAGAATTTTGCTGAGTGCTATGTTTACCACAGTCAAACACCTACTCATCTCTCACTCAGGCAATGCTACATTGAAAGGAAATTTCTGTGAATGGGAGAAATAAGCATATGACCACACATAGAAGGACAATTTTCCTACTTTATGAACTTATGAACTGATTAAAAAAAAGCAATTATAGTTTTTCAGCAGATTAACTGTAAGTTTACTAAAACCTTTGTCTGATATTCTATATTGTCAAGTTATATTTAATACTTATGAGATTAAGACACAAAGATATATCTAGTTTAAGGAAGTATCTTCAAAATTCAGTTGTGAGAGAGCTGTATTAAAGCAATTATTCAGATTAATTGGTGATGGGATCTTTTAATGTCTAACAGCAAAGAAGAAATCGGTGACTAAGTCAGCGGAGAGAGAAATTTTGGTGTCATCACTGCCTCTTTGTAATCACTTCCCCAAATGTTTATACATGTAAGCACTGACTAAAAATCACTTGAAAGATTAATCTGATGCTACTGTAGTTTCTGCTGATTGTTTAGTATGTTTGACCTGCTTATGTAAATACTTTAAACTGCTGCGTTGTCTGAAACTAACTTGCAACAGGTGAGTTTAAAGGCTAGTTAAAAACATTCATTTTGATTATAGAATGAACACAATAATTCTAAATTATTTCAAAATTTGTGTAAAAATGAGTGTATCAAAGTACACTAAAGCACTGACTATTTATCTATTTATACCCAAATATTTAAAATGGTAAATATATAATAATTAACCAGTAATTTAAAAATAGATAATTTCCCTCTATGTTTCAAAACATTTAATGGCTGAAATCTTCAGGCTAGCATGTTCTAAAGAAGACATGCAAATGTTTAGTGAAAAAAAATAAAGTGAATGCATGCTGATACTCTTTTGAAAGCAACTTGCAATGTGAAAACACTATTCACACATTTGATCTGTCATGATGGGTAGCAAAATATGATTTTATAAAAATTAAAAGAAACAGTTATTGGAATGGATAAGAAATTCAACAAAAAAGTCTTTGATAAAGGTTATATTTCTGGACATCTAGTACAAGCAATTATTTGTAATAATAATATTTCCTTTCATTGATGACTATCAGAGTTAACAAAATGGTGTTTGGTAGTCTGTTGACAGTCTGTCATTTTCCTGGAATATCAAAGAAGTTAAAATAAAATCATTTGGGAAGAACACTATTACTTTTCTTCCTTAGATTTATGATTATATTCATAATAGGAACTGATTTCATGTTGTGCCATCAGGTGACTTTGTGCACTACCCAACAGCTTCCTTCCTGCCAATCCAAGGATGGGCCCAGAAGGAAAAAACTGCTCACTGAACCACATACTTCTCTTTTGCTCTCAAAACATTACATCAGAGCATTTGTTGTAGGATGACACAACCAGACATGGGGAATGTTTTGCAGCAGAACAAGATGCTAGGGAATGATCTGCAGATTTACATGGGGACTGTCACCTGTTCATGGTGCTACAACTTGCTGTCTGCAGATGAAAGTTATTTTCCATTAATAATTGATGCTGCAATACATCCTAGTCTGTTTTAGTGACAGATAGTGTTCCTTAGTTTAAAGAACCACTGCCAGAAGCTTAATAGCCATTGGTTTTGGTGAACAGCAAACAGGGCAACACTGGCCTCTGTTTTTTCCAGAAACACTTGAGAAACAACTATTGCCATGATCACAAAGGAGTAGCAATCCCTTTCCATAAACTAAATTTGTTCATAACCTTGTGGCACAGACCATAAATAGCCTTCTTATATTTCACACACATGAACAAATTACATGAACAGTATATATAACATTTACTTTACAAAAATACAAACTAAAGTGCAGTATGAACAACCTATCTATTAGCAAAGGGTTAATTTCCTATTCCACTTGAAATCCAGATTGTATGCCTAGCTGACTTGCTTGCTATTACACTGTACTGATTGCAGGTATAAAGTGGTAACAAGGAAAATATTAATCAGTTGGCACTGGGGCTGCTTGTGCAAAAGTTGCGCCAGAGAAAAAATTAAGAGGTGGCTGAGATCTGGATCATGGAAAAACTCATATGATTTTCTGCAGCAGATTGTGGAGTTTAGAAATGAAAAAAATATTTAAAAGGAAGTTATTTTTATTTATCAAATTATTTATCAATTTATCAAAATTATTCTTGGTGAGTTTATTTAATATGTTTTATTTGCACACATGATTGGTATGATAATAATAGCAAAAAATGCTAAAAGAATATGTCAGAATTCCAAAGTACTAAACCAGAAAATACTTATTGGAGAGAATAATCTTTCCTCTGCTTTATACTTAAACCCCAGGTACCCTATAGGAATATAAGACAGAATAACAGTTTTGCTATTTTTTTTTTTTAAATAAATTTCTCTTTGTGCTTTGAAAACTGGAAAAGATATCTCGTCTGATGAATTCGATATTTTAGTTTTTAAGTAATATAATTAAAAATGTTGATGACAGTTAGGGGAGAAAAGCAACTGAGACTAGTGTATGTAAGAAAATACTGAAATTTTTTACATGTTTCAATGTTACCCCAATTTCTTGGTGAAGATTTACAGAAAGAAAAAAAAGATTGAATTCATAGAGTATTTAATTCTGTCTTTTGTTCAACATAACAAAAAACCGTTTTTGCCTTCCAAATGCAATGATGCTCATTGGCATTTTCAGAGAGGAAAAAAAAGAATTAAACAATAAGAATAGGCAAACCATTTCTACTGCTGGAAATGTCCATTTTACTTTTAAATCTTTATTCAGCACATAACTTCTTCTATGATAAACTGTCAGTTTGTTCTATTATCTAGATAACATTTTGTTCTATTTGTTCTAGATAACAGTTTGTTCTATTATCTAGATAACACAAGGCCAAACAATGAGTAGATTGAACAGTCAATAAAAAGATGAGGACCACAGAAACTCTGTTTCTTGTGTACCTTTAAGTGATCAGGAAAGTGACCCCAGAAAGAGCAAAATGTTCAGGAAACCTTTTCCTTCCCAGACATGAGGTAAAAACCGAAGGATTAAAGAATATTGCAGTCTCAAATACATCCATCTGAAAGAATGCCCAAACCCATTTATCCATTTCTATTAAAAGAGACCAGATTTTCTGGTGACATATGTAGCACCAGTGTAGACACTGCTGCAGGTTTGGAAGGACCTGCAGTAAGTCAACTGCCACCACTGGGTAGTGGAAACCTGAGGAAGGATCTGATTGGCAAGTTAGGTTGTGAGTTGTAGCAAAGTTGAGAAGGAAAACTCTTTTGGACTATAAATTGGAAGGATGGCATTTTGCAAATCCCTGTATAGTTGAAAAATGTGCTTTTTGGTAGTGATCCACTCTTTCTCAGCATCAAATAATTAACACTATGTCACGACAAGTAGAGGAAATGATAATAGTACAAGATATTATCTTAAAAAAATAATAAAATAGAGAATTAGAGGTGGATCTGGGTAGGAAGGGACCCTTAAAGTTCCTCTATTCTAATCCCTCTGCCACAGGCAGAGACATCTTCAGGTAGATCATGCAGCTCAGAGCCCCATCCAACCTGGCCTTGAATGTTTCTAGGAATGGGGTGGACATCTACTACTTCTGTGGGCAATCTGATCCACTGTCTCACCATCTTAATCTTAAAATATTTCTTCCTCATATCTAGTTTGAATACACCTGTTATCAGTTTAATGGAATTACGCCTTGTCCTTTCATTCCATATCCTTGTCCAAATTCCCTTACCAGCTCTCTTTTAGCCTCTTTAGGTGCTCTAAGTTCTCTCTGGAGCCTTCTCTTATCCAGGTTGAACAAATCCCAATTCTTTCATCCTGTCTTCATAGGAGAGATGTTTCAGCCCTTGTGGATTTCCCTGTATTTGCTCCAGTAGGTCCAAATTCTTCTTACACTGGGTGTCCCAGAGCTCGATGCAGCACTCCAGCTAGGGTTTCAACAGAGCAGAGTAGAGAGGCAGAATCATCTCCTGTGACCTGCTGGACACAGTGCTCTTGACACAGCCTGAGACGTGTGGTGGGGCATGCCCAACCTTTCCTCTGTCGGTATACACACGTCCCTTGTGTAAGGTCTGCTCTCAGTTCTCTCATCCCCCTGACTATATTAATTCTGGGGGTTGCCCCAACCCAGGGGCAGGACCTTGCACTTGGTCTTTTTGAACCAGATACCTTTTCCACAGTCCCACTTCTTGAGCTTGTTCAACGCTCTCTGAATGGCATCCAGTCCTTCAGACAGACTGGATTTATGTCATCAAACCATGAGCGCAAACAATGAAATAGGAAACAAATACACAGTCAGTAGACTTGAAACTATTACATGTATCTCCACAGATATAATTAGGATTACTTTAACTCATTTGGCTCTGCCTTTCAAAGGTTCAAGTTTCTAGCCAAATGAAGGCCATTCGTGTGGGGTAAACTATTCTTTTGCCTTCACATTTCCCCTAAAGCAGTTGTAAAAAAACACAATTTTTTTTGTTTTCATAGGAATTTAGAAAAGTATAAAAGTAAGGTGGGCCTCAAAAATGTGAAGAAACTTTGGAGTTGACACTCTACCAGGTAACAGAAAGAGATGAGAGCATACATTGACAGACCAGGAGCAGTTAGGAGTGAAAGATCAAACAAGATGTGAGAAATCAGACTAGTCAGAGAGCTTTAGAACAGATATCCTACTATTAACTTAATTACGAGTGCAAATGATACATGTGTAGACAATATCATGTGCTAAAGAGAGGGGACATAGGGGTTGAATGTTGAATTTCTCTGTTCCTTTGTTTCTTCCTTTCTCTACTTCATTTATCCTGATGTCAAAAGAGTGCAGTCTCTGTCCATACATTTCACTAGAATTTTATCAAGCTAATGGGGATTCTGCAAATTAATGTGTGATGTTATATCATAATTCAGTGGACTATGTTTTAAAAAAAATTCCAGACCTATCCCTGTATTTTCTTTTCCCTATTTTCTGCTGGTGTGATTAAAGATTTTAAATCAACACCAGTTGCCACACCACAGTGTCTGAAAATACTATTGTCATTTTCTCCTACAAGATGGATACATCAGGATAAATATGTCAATGACAAAGCCAGTATTTCTTTCCTCCATGACTATGTTAAAAGATTACAAATATTTATAGGTTTTTATTAAATCTTATTGTCGACACTTATCAATACTCAGAATTTAAACTTCTCCGAGTAAATCACTTCCCTCAGTATTTTAATGTATTTTTGTTTCTAAATTGTATTCTATGGTCACATTTCAGAGGAAATAAAAATGTGGACTTAACAGACCGATGCATATCATGAAAACAATTAAACAATTTGAGAGATACAGCAATAGTAAGTCTCCAGGACTGAATGATCTCCCTCCAGAATTCTGAAGATAGAAATTTATTAATTACAGTATGTAGAGATGGGAATATAATTTATCTCTTTAAGATAGTAATAATAATATATAACTACCCCCCCCATCACAGACTGAAAAGCACTAATACTGCTAATTTCAGGGTTTTGAGTTTAAGAAATTGTGTGAAAATTCAGACATATTCTGGTGCTGAGAATGCTGTTGAATTGTCTTAAAGTGATGACAATGCAGGACTTGAAGGAGTATAACCTGAAAGGACTAAAACAATGTCTCTTCTGTAAAGAGGAGCTGAAATAGAGCAAAACAGGTAAAAGTGAGAGAGGTTTAATAAAACCTGGACTTTCCAAAATCTTATGGTAAAGAGAATTAAAATAAACTGCATAAGGAAATAAATTTCTGTGTAGGAAGGAATGAATTCCTACTTTGGATTAAGCCAGGTATTTATTATTTTTAGGGCATCAGTTCTCTCCTCCGTCCCTGCCCCTCCAGCATGAAGGTAAATCAAAATTGTACTAACATATAGTTAGGATGGATAATTACTCCTGCTGTGTTTCTCTGTTGAGGTCCAGACATGTGGACTGGGATGGAGAAAGTAAGAGCTAGCTAATGTCAATAAGCTGATTTGAATGGCTCTAAAGCTGATATGGCCAGGGGTAGGATGCTGGAATAACTGAGGTGTCTGTTGAACTCCAAGTCTCCCTGCCAGCTCTTGCAGGGTCTGACACTACACAGCAACCTGTCTATCTGTCCCTCCCCAAGCTGTGGCTGTGTTTACTCCTGAAACAAAACTTGATTCTCCAGATTTGCTCTGTAGGAGCATACTATAGAGACTGCAAGGATGTTGTAGTGCCAGTGGAGATTCATGTAAGATGTGCTTGTGAAAAGCAGTGAGATAGCTTGTGTTCTCCTATTTAAAAGAATAGCAATAACCCAACCAGCAAATAAATAAGTTTTTCTGCTCTAAACTTGTAAATTATACAGAAATCAATGTCATATTGTCATCCTAACCACAGCTTGTTGCTTATAGGAGCACATCCAGGTTTGTTCATCTGACTTTGGGAAGGACACTTGGTGTCACTTGGGTAACATACTTTGAAAATAGGTTTTATTTAGCATGTCAGATTGCAAAGCAAGTAGTTAGACCTCAGCTTGAGATTGACTCACCTTGAATTCACCTGAAGTCTGTAGAAAAGAATATTATTTGAGTGGATGTAGGCATACAATAAATGGCATATCTTCTGCCCTATTCAGACCTACAGACCAAAAATAGAAGGGCACATTGATGAACAGAAATAAGATTAATTCCTCTATCTGGCCTGAAACTGAAATGGAATCCTGCCCTATTCAGTCAAACGTTTTGGCTGGATTTTTGAAAAGGGTTAGATAGGTGCATTGCTGTTATTCACAGTAACAACTAATAGAAACAGATAAATACTTGACTTTTTAAGCCAAATGCTCTTCTCCAGCTTTGAAGTGATCCTACTGTGAAAAGTTTAGCTATCTAAAAGTAATCAAATGTAATATTTCATGTTGCACAGTAGCTTTTCTGTCTGAAGAGGTTAGGAAGAATATATTTTCCCATGTAAATGGGTAACCTCTCTTATTTTTTAATGAGCTGGTATGTTTTTGAGATACTTACACATTAATGCTGGAGACACCTAATGTGCCTAATTCTTTGTGCCAGTGGTGTTACTACTCCAGTTAGGAGAAAACATTTAACATCCCAGAAAAAATGGAACTGTTGTTCCCTTTGCTTCTCATGGATTCAGCTAAATCATTCTTTTGTGGTCATCCAAATTTTGGTCTACTTCCTTACTCTTTCAGCTGATCAAACATAATTTTTAATGTGCCCAGTAATCTCTATGCTCAGGCTTTACCTATTAAAACACAAGTAAGCACAAAAGTGATGCAAGGCAAAGGTTAATGGTGACTTTCCCTTGTACTTATGTAAAAAGCTTGTAATGTATACCTCTGCCTAATGAGAAAGCACAAGTGTTCTGACAAGCAACAGCTACAAATTAAAAAAATAGTCACTATCTTGTCAAATAATGTTTGTATATCAAGGATTTGGAATATAAAGCAGATTTATCAGCAATCACATTTTGAGTAGAGTACACTTGAATGTAACACCTTCTCCCTTTTAGGCTTTCAGTAAGGTTTCTTAAAGAAGATCATACAACTTATCCCAGGAACAAAGGCTCTTTTTCAAAAGCTGTCAGCTTGCTGACAGATATAATGAACATTTACTTCAGTCTTGTAAAACATATTAATCAAACTTGTTCCTATAGCTTCAGTCCAAGGAGGGTTATTGTTTTCTTTAGAAAAATGTTGTACATAATTGAGGAACTATAAATACATGTACAACTTGAATGGAAGCCATTATCTATGACATTCATTTATCTGTAATGAATACCTACTAGTTTATAACAGGCTTAAGGGAGATGTAAATAGTATATGGAAATCTGTTTAATACAAGGATATTTGCCAAAGATCCATGCACCATTTATTGAACCTTAAAAAACTTCTGAAAATATGGGTTGCATTTGCAAACTTACATGCATGGAGAGCTGGCAAGCTGCCTGGTTTCTACTTAAAGGGTTGTCATCCTTGGAAAAATAAATTTCTCCTACTAGACAAAAGTCAGTGTTTTCATGTTTTACTGCAATTAAACTGATATGGTTGACAATTTAATGTCTCAACACTTAAAATACCTGTGGATAATCAGTTACTTCAATCATCCATAACTACAAATTCCTCTGTTTTCAAAGACTGTATGCATATGACAGAGATATTTAACAGTTTTACCAGAAACCTCCCCATCCTTAATCTTTTGTGATTTCTCTTAAGCTGTCAAGTTTTTTTTTCCCAAATGCATGATTTTATAATTAATGGGGAAAAAAAATCCAATCCTGCACTGTAACTTTTTGTTAATGTCCTGTTTTATTTAATTTGAAGTATATTTCATACCCTGCTTGCTTGTTAAACGGATGTGGAAATGTGCTGGCACTCTTTCTGAAGAGATCTTTATGAGTGAGAAAATGCTCAAGGCTTTTTCAAAGTGGGTGCTGAACATACATTTCTCTTCTTTGACCCCAGGAGATGCTAACAGCTGTCCCAGCAGACAGGTATCACAAGGTTAAAGGCTAGCAGAACTGTGCACCTTCAGGATCTGACTGTCAGCAAAGGAGATGGGTAGTTTCTCAAAACTAATAATGAAAATGGCAGCAGTGATGAGAAGCAGAAGGAGCTGACAACAACAAAAAAATGAAAAGGGAGCAGCAATAAATGAATTCTGGGTAGTACAACACCTGGCAGAACTGATTTTAATATCTGGCAGGTTGAATTCACTAATCTTTGCTATTCATATGGATGTGAAACTTCACATAGTTTTAGAGGTTTGTATCAATTAAGACGTAGGAGTGTTGCTACAACATGGGAACAAGTTTGCTAGCACCTGCCGTTCTTTCTCCATCATAAAAATTGATATGAACTGTTTTAAATGCCTAACAGATAATTACTCTCAAAACTCAGTAAGAAAAGCTACATCTTTAGAGTGTCCTTTATCTTTAAAAAGCAATTAAAATAGAATAGACTAAAACTCACCAGCAAGGCAAACCAACATTCTTCCCTGCTCCCTTTTTTTCTCTTTGATTACTTAGAGCCTTGTAATCAAACTAAGCTTAGTTTCAGGACCCTTGGGGCAGTATCTCTTAGTTCTCTGTCAGGCTGTGTTGGAAAACAATCAGTCTTGTTCTTGCACTGGCTTGGTAAAAGTGCCACAACACAAGGAGTGCAATGCTTTGCTCTTTCTGTGAAGCTTCGATGACAAAAGTTTTTATCAGAAGCTGACTGTATTTAGCATTATGAATATGCAATGACTCTCATTAGTATTGAAGCACAGGAACATGGTCTGACATCCCTTGCCACTTTCAGCTGCTGCAGAGTTGTCTAATGAATTGTCTTGCTCTTTTACTCTTACAGTCATTGCTGTTATGGCCCAATTTGAGAATACTATTGATGGCAAAAGATTAATTTCCAAAAACTGCTCTTGATTTTGTTAAACAGTGTTGAGTCAGTGTTTAAACTGTCAAAACAGAAAACCATTAAACTCTACAGGGGACAAATCCATAGCAAGTGGAGAGGATATGCATGTCTGTGTGCAAAGCCATGCACAAGCATAAAGGTGAATGGCACAGGTATGCATATGGTCTTGTAACTGTGCTTATACATACAAACATATGTGTTTGTATCAGTGATGGGTCTCAGAAACCTGACGTCCTGATGAATTATTTATTTTATTTTTCCAATAAGAAAAAATGGAGGTAATGGGAAGTTTTTGAAATAAGCTCAACTCCAATACATTGCTACTTGATCAACTGTTTTATACTCTTCCTTATCCCATTGGAAATACACCAAGAACTTTTCAGCTCATCTGCAATCTGTCTGAATAAGTTTCTGATAAGGATGGTTACAACAAGTGATTAATATATATGGCTTGACTTGTTGTATTTGAGAAGGTGTGTAGGCTGTCAGAAACAAGCAGAAATGACCCTTTCCCCCACAGTTGGTTAAATTAAGATTTTTCCCCCAATTAATCTGAAATTTCTTCTGACATAAAAGAAGCTTTAATGGCTCTCTGAGATTATGAAGGGTAAAGTGAATTGAAACAGCTAATGTATTCAAAAAAGCTTAAGCAGCATTCTGAAAGATGTGTGTGAGTGTACTGCAAATAGTAAAGGACATGAAGTTCTCCTAGTAAGATGTCAGTCCTCTGGAGCTCTATAGCCATTTAATCAGTAATGGAAATGGTCCCAGTGCAAGGAAAGAGGATGTCTTTTAATTTTTGCTGTGATTTTTGACAGTACTGCTCTAACACAAGCTTGGCTTACCTCTTGATCCAACCCCAGGACTGTCTGTTCTTATCAGCTGAATTAGAAAATAACAAACATCTACATCTTGTGTGTATCAAATACAAGAGCAGTTTAAAATAAATGCAGTTCTGACAAAAGTGGCTCAACTATCATTCATCAAATGCTTGTTACCTCTCTTTGCCTTACTGACTGCACATGACTAAGAAAGAGTGAGTGATAAAATCTGAAGAACGATGAAACCAATCTGGACCTGTTTAAAGATCATCAATCATTCTGCACAGCCATGATATTATTACTTCCAGTAAGCCTTGTTCTCCCATTTTATAGACATCTTAAGCCCCCCACCCCAGGACCAATGCTACCATGGGAAATCATTTTTATGGGCAGCATCTCAGTGTGGGCCAATCAGATCTAATCACATAACAAGCTACTGAATTATTCAATGTTCTCCCTAATTTTGCATTCTTCCTGCACTTTGCTGTCACTACAGGGTTTTAAAACTATGAATTTTTACAATATTTATTAAGAAGATAACAATTTGCAGAAATTTTTCTTTCTCTATGTCTTTCAATAATCATCATTTCCTTAGATTGTTGCAGTGAATACATTACAATACACAGAATATTTTTTCTAAAAGAAATAACAATCCACAATGTGCACTCAGCTTTAAACTCTTCCAGTTTTTAATATACCAAATGTGAGGACAACAATAGTGAAACAATTGTGTTCAAACATAAAATATTCATATTTACGGAGCAAACTATAACCAGCATGTCTCTTAGCTGGTGCTATGAATACAGGGCTTACATTGTATGTGGAAATATTTCAGTTTTAATTGCAAATCTGTGCAGAGATGATTTGGGGTCTGTAATTAGCACATAAATTTCAGACTTTGCAACTGCTGTGAAAACACACATTATTTATGGAACTATTATCTAAATATAATTCAGTATTTTTTGCTTTCAATAACTACTGTAAAAGTCTGATTTAATAAAATGTGAAAAATTTGCCATCTCTTGCACTTCTGTTCACATTATGGAGCATTCATTCCTCTGCACTGCCATTTCCCACTCAATCTGCAGTGGACTTTGCTTTTATCCATACTTCACTCATATCTCAGGGAGATTTCTTCACAACCATAAAGTGCCTGGCACTTATTTTTTTTTAAATGAAGGCCTGGATTATTCAAATAGCTCTGAACTGCACAAACAGTGTAGTTTATGTGGCCTCCATGCTCATGCTTTTCATCAGGACTAGAAGCAGGAATAGATAGGAGTCTAGTCACAGCTGGGTTCAAGCTCCTGTGTGCAGATTTCTGGTTATCCAGAGAGAGTTAATGGAAGGACAAACTGTTGCCTTGTTATCACCCACTTATTGCAAACTGCAGGCTCAGCCACTTCTAGTTCCCATCAGTGAAGGGCACAACTAGTACGAAATTTACCTCTTCCATGCCAGAAATCCCATTAATTTTCTAAACAGGTTGCTCACAAAAGCTGTTTTACAGCAATAGTTTCTGAGACCTTTTACCATTCTTGAGTGTGAAAGTGTATTTTTAGGTTTCATGGAACTGAACATTTTTCCTGCTAGCTTTGTGCTTGTCTCTAGGTTCAGGGCTGGAACTGCAGATAGAGACTGGGCACCAGGTATGCACAAATACCACAAGGTAAGGTTAAATAGTAAAACAGAGTTTGCAGTTACAATGACAACTCCTTAATATGGATTTAAGTTACATTAGAATGACACATATCTGAACTTTTCTCTCTCTACTTTTTTGCCCCCATATCTTTTTGGGTCCCTGTGTATATAGTTTTACTCTCTTTGAAGGGAAATACTTGCCCACTTTCTGTCTGCTTCCAGACTGCAAGACACCTTGCTGTCTCTGGCTGGTCCAGCACCTCTGTGCAATGGCAACCTCAACAGCCACTGCAGTAATAATCAGAATAAGGATCACCAACAGAGCTGCTTTTCTTCTCCCAGGGCTGCCTGCCCTTACACAAAAAGCTATATCTTCAGGGGCATCACTCAGCCAACATAGAGGGTGGGCTGAAAGCTGTATCAGAGCCAGGAATGTGCAAAGTTTTTGGCATGGGGCTATGAGGATTTTTGCAGACCTGGGAGCAATACCTTTTCATATGTATGTCCAGTTGCTGGCACTGGAGACAGGTAGGAGTCCTTCATGGTGTACACAGGCATAATTTTCTATTTGGACAGTGATATCAATATCATGGTGCACATGTTCTAGAAAGAGAGTTACACAGAGTAATTGAAACATTCATCGTGAAGCCATGAAAGCTGTATTTTAAAGTTCCAGTATTATTACTACCATTAAAATTTAAAGTGATGTAGGTCCGATTATGAACAGTTATTTTCTTATATAAAATTATTTTTTTTGCCTTATTTCTGTCTTGCCATCATTGCCACAGGACCTACCTTCGTGGCTTCTGGTGTCAGCAGAATCCTGAGCCTACTGACAAGGAATGGATCAAGAGGGCAGAAAGGCTGGAAGCCTCATGGGGACTGGCAGGGCAGACTCTGCCAAGTGGTCTAGCCTGCTCTCATGGTAATACTAGACAAAGCTTCAGTACCTGAAGGAGACACCAAACCTACCTTTGTAAACTGAAAGTGGCATCTGGGGACTGAGAAGACAGTGAGTATATTTTTAGGAAGATAAAAAGGATAGGTGAGACAGGAGAACTTTTCTGATGCACAGGTGAGTTAATTACTGTTGGAATTGCTTTCTTCACAATTTTGATGCAAACATTTACTGGTCTTTTACACAATAAACCTTAGCATTCAGTACACCTCATAAGACTGTCTACTCAAATAACAAAAAAATTGTCCTGTATCTTTATTTGCTTGGTACTACACTGACTACTTCAGATAATAGGTTACACCATCTTTAAAACCTCAGGACCACAATGCTTGCAGTAGTCTTATATTATTGGTATATTTTTCCTAATGTCTAGCATGATGAGATGACATGAAGGCCTGAGCTTTCTCACAAGAAGGAAGGGAGACTGAGTTCTGGGAACAGGAAAAATTTGAATACAGAGTGTCTTTGAAAAGTGTCAGAGTTGTGCAGCTGTTCACACAAGGATTTCCAAAAGTGAGAGTGGCATTTGGACCACAGGTAGCAGAATTGTAGTCTAAAAATTAGGGAAACTAGACCCATCCTAATATCAGCCAGACCATTCAATGTGCAATGATTCAGATCAGTTTGATTTTTTTCACATTAACAATGTAATTCCAGATGCAGAACAATGAATCCAGTTTTCAGATGAGATTAGTGACACCTGAATATTGTGGGATGATGCGTTCAGACACTTGGGGTCACGATGTGTAGGAGGATCGGACCCGCAGAAGAAACGAGGCAGGCAGCAGCAGGTGAAGGGAAAGCTAATGATACTTTATTCTACAATTTTTTTTATATTCTCCATTCTTTTTCATCTGACTCTATCTTATATACAGTTTGTACAAAGGCAAGAGATTAGTTATTTAGGTTACCACCTCTTCAACCTGGATGGTGAACACCATCATTAATCAATTCTCCTCTCAGAGGAGAAATATGAAAACTTCTCTGAAAATATACATTGTTTATGTTGAGGCTGCATGAGTATCTGCTTGCAAGATTCCAAACACTCAAAACCAAGAAAACTGAGAGCAACAGTGGGAAATCCCTAATAAATGCCCAGGTAGAAAGGAAATCAGAGCACTTTTTTCAAATCTTACAGAATCAATTATTTCTCCTTCAAGTGATTCAGAACACTGGGGTGGTTTCTCCTAGCCACCTGTCAGGCAGTTGCACATAAGACCCTGACATCATTCTCACCTTCAACAATATTGCTGAAGGAATATGAGATACTTTGCATAACTGACCATCATCAGCCCAAACTGTTTGCATTTTTAATCTCACATTTAATCAAAATGGAAGTCATCAGAAGAAAATATCAGAGAAACAGGTCAGACCACACCTGAGAACATTCATCAAGAGGAGTGTAAAGCAGAGGCAAAAGGATGTCCTCTTTGAAGGTACTTCTGGGGCAGGGCAGAAAACGATTTCAAGAGAAGATACAGATACACCTACCAGCTCACTCTTTTTGATGGTCATAAGTATCTGTGTTACAAAAGAAAGCTACAAAACAGTGCAGGGAGACAAATTAGTGATGCATTGAGCTTTTACCTGACTACTCCCTAAAGCAGAAATTAAAGCTATCAGTGGAAAGAGTTTTTAATTTTCCACTGCTAAGCCATTGTCAGAAGTTGCTTTCTGCAATACTGGCAAGCTCAGTATTTGGTGTTCATGCGCTACTTTAAATATTTTAAGTGGGAAACAGCAGCAGCTAGAGGACAGCATCCGTCTGTGCTCAGTACTGTACAAACACAGGATCAACACATCAAAACATCACTGTGTCTAGGAGATTACAGTGCAGGGAACTGACTGGAGATATTTCATTGTCTTGTTAAGGCCAAATTGGCAGTGATGCTTAACCCTAAAGGAAAAATTCATCACTTATGTCACTCCAACTGTACTTGTGTGCTCATATCCTCATGTATGCTGTTCTGAGCTTGACATGGCCTTGCACTTGAAGCAAAGAACCACCATACGTCATCACCAAAGCAGTTGCTCCCAGCACCATCCTTGCAGCTGGCTGGATGCTGGGGCTAAGTGGCCTTTGGGATTCAGCCCAAAGCTTTCCTGCAAAAACAGGTGAAAGCTGCACCCCAAGAAGGTTATTTAGCGTTGATTTAGCAATACTGGTGAAATAGTTCAAGGAGGGACACCTGATCTGTGCAGATGGACAAAGCAATGGGCAAAGCTATGATCTGCTGCCAGACTGAAAGAAAAAAAGAATTATCTTATGCACCATAGACACTCATCACCTTCTTTAATTTTTAATAGAAATGTTGCTCTTTGAGTGCTATGAGCAATACAAGTTTAATGTGAACTTAGAGGACCATGCAACACAAGCATAATTGACTCACTATGATCACTCTTTAGATCCTTTTCCCCTTTTTCTTAAGTCTTAATGTCTCATTCTTAATGGAATCAGAAAATGACAGAGACGTGGAATGTGACATAGCAGGCAACAAATGTGAATTCAACATAATAGTCAATGTTGAAACTGGACTTGAATTACTGCATAAGTAGTTGCAGATTAGAAAACTGGAATAAAAGAGTCATGATAAGACATAAACCACCTGCAGGTCACAGGCAAAGGAAACCAGAAATAGTGTTTACAGAGGTCAAAAGTTTGCATTTTTAAGTATCACTGTATTAGGGAACAGAGGTCACCTTTTATGTTTGTGGCATTGCTCTGTAAAATTTGAGTTTGCTTTACCTGCAGGTTTGGTATCTTTTCACTAACTAGTCTTACAACTGAAAAGCCAAATGAACAGTATTTACACTGAACATTTGAACTGTTGATCCGATACTAACACTCTTTTAAAGCACAAAGTAGCTCAGTGTTTAACTAACTTTACTTTCATCTTCTCTCTCTGCTTGTGCTGCTTTACCCATCAGCAGTAAACAATGAGGAAAGCTGCAACATCCTATAGTGACTATAGCATGTCCCCTGCTTAATTACAGGCTTATGCGGTTCATCAAAGCCTATCATGTGAACAAGTAAGATTGAATTCAGTGACTGCTGAATTGGACAAACTCTGAGCTGAAATAAAAGCAGCAAGGTGTCTGTGCCTATTAGGGTTCCTAGTAGAAGTCTTATGAAAAGGTAATGTTAGTGTTATCTGTGGTGTTTTCTGGAGGATGAAACTGTGACAACAGATGAGAAACAATATTTGCTCTATTAACCAGACTAAAGTTCACAAAACTAATGTAACTGGGAAAAGAACATCGATTAAAAAAAATGTGGGCTCAGTCCCAGTTTTAGGGGGTAGATGAGGGGAGATGAACTCATCATATTCTCACACAGGAAAATGAACAGATTATTTTTCTCTTAAAAAGATCTCAGATCCAAACGCTCTCCTATCTCTTTATGCTTGTAATTTCTCTTTCTGACCGAAGTTTTTAGTCAGAAAAGAGAAAAAACCTTGTATTTTTTACATCTTTTTGTAGGGAAGGATGGCTTCACAGCTGTTCCTTCATCCTGCAAACAGGTGTGATTAAATGCATAGGAAAAGTATAACTTGGTAACTTTTGGGTATTAGTGTTTACCCACAGCAGTGTGAAACAGAAAAGGAGGGGATCTGCTCAGCTGCAGTCTGGATATGTTTATATTTTCAGCTTTAGTAACAACATTTTGTTATTCTTGATAAAGACATTTATTTTTTCTGTATTTCAGTGTATTCACCTTAAAACAACTGTAGTAATAATTTTCAACTGTGAAACAATGCTAGGACTTCTGACTTATGTAAGCAAAGTGTTTTGAGATTCTCTTAGGAGAGGAGGTGTAGAAAAAGAAAGCTGTACGAGAAGATAGCTGGCAAGAAATACCAGCTTATGATGCCACCACCTGTGATGCCATCATCTCATAGTATACCCTTTTCTCCTTTCAATTAACATGTCTTAGCTCAAACCTTATCAAAATATTTCCACAGATGCAGAGGTGAACATGGCCCTCAGAACTTTCTTTGAGACAAGTGAAAATGTTTTCTTGTGGAGAAAACTTATTAACAGTCAAAGCAATGACAGAATCAGCATTTGGGGCAATTTCAAAACCACCTACTCAAACTTGCAAGGAAGAGAGTTAGACACAGATCCTGGTGGCATAATTAGTGTTCCCTCTGGTTTGGCTCTTGTTATTGTTATTTCTGTTCCCATCTATTGAAAGAAAAAAAAAAGTTTAAAAGCTGTAATTTTGTTCCCCAGAAAAGCAGATTGTGATTTCCATTTTGCAGGAGATTTTAATTTCTCTTCTACCCGCTACCAGGCTGAGAAAACCAAATGACTTCTAATTCTTATTTCCCTCTATTGACATCATCAACCGACGCAAATTTGGGAAAACTGCTTACCTCATTTGGTTCAATTGATATGCTGGTGCTCTCCCTGGGCTGAAGAATGTGTATAACTATGTATGTTGGCTTCTCACTGTCCCTTCAGCAAAGGAAGTGGAGAGGAAAATGGAAAGAAAGGAAAATTTTAACCTGTTCATTTACTTCCTCCTTTCTGTGCAGTCTTTTCTGCCTGATACATAGAAAACTAGGGTGTGTGCCAGTTAAGAGCTTTGTGAACAATAAAAGGTCTGTATATATGAGATAAGCAGGCGGACACTAATCATGTTTTGAGTTTATGTTTTGCGTATGCTTCTTCTTGGCCCTACTCCTCCCTTCATTCTGTAATTTGTATAAGCATGTAACACAGAAAAAGCACTCACACAGCCAGCTTCCCAGTGCATATGGTGTAGAAGAGAATGAAGGATTAATCATTAAAACATCTTTCATTTACTAGTGCCTGCATTAGGAATAAATACCTTGTTAGGCACACTGACAACAACATTGTCAGGCACAAAAGAAACTTACACAAATCCACTTCAGTTTGGTCCTAATTTCTGAAAATTAAGTGTGTATTAAAGACTCAGAAAACTCTTCCCTTAAACTTAAATGAGAAGCTCTTTCATAAATATAAGCATGTGTTGTTGCTGACAAAACAATTTTAGATTTTGTATATTTGATTTGCATCAAAAATTACAAAGAGAGACATGCTGCAGTGTGACTTCCATTGTAGCATCTGAAAAATACCCTCTACTTCTCCAGATATAAAAGGTAGTTTAGGCTGGTTTTGGAAATGTATAGGTGGGCAGTATCTGTGCTGATACTTTGCTGTATTATTGAATTACATGAGGGGCAGTTCCTAGCTGCTGATGGGGCACTGCTGCATATGCCAGCTCTACGCATGCAACGGCTCTCACTTCAGGAAGCGAGAAGCATCAGTGGGTCTTTGAACAAGGAACTAGGAATGGAAGCATCCTTGCTCAATGTGCTAACGGGGATTTAGAGTAGTCTGACCTAAGATTTTTTCACAAACTTAATCATATTGCTTTGTAGGATCAGGCCCTTGTTTTATAGCAATAGTGGAAATCTTGAGGTAAGTTAAATTGTCAGAGATGGTGAACCTATGGATCACCACGTCTATGGATAGACGTCCCACTGAAGGTAGCACTGAGGACTGCAACCAAACACAGCAAGATGGACACACAATGGGGAAAAGGAAAGAAAAGCTCTCCTTCATCCCTCACTCTCAACCCACCACCCTGCATAACCTCCCATAGCTTGAAGCAAGACAAGAAAGTCAGCATTTCGCACCCTCCAACAGCTTTGACATGACAGGTATGGTATTTTCTTACCCACAGAATTGCCAAGGAAATCCGCCCTAGCAAAAGTGCAAAAGTTTTCAGTGTAAGGAGGTGGGGTGCAAAAACTGGCTTCTAGGCAAAGGTTGAAATGACTCAATCTGAAACAAAATGTAAAGCAATTACTGCCTGGAAAAAAAAGATCATGCTGACATTTAGAGGCTGCAGTGATAGTATCTGTCCCTTCCCAGGCTGACATAAGCAGCCTTGATTTCATCCCAAAATGATTTTATTTTTGTTTGTTTGATATTTAGGATATCCTTTATTTGGAGGTGGAGGGCAGCAGGATGGATTGCCTCAACTTCAGCTTTTATGCTGAGAAATAATTGCCACCCCAGAAAGGTAATTACATACGCCATTGTTTATACGCATAATAGGCCTGGAAAAGCATGTTCTACAGATAGGAAAAAAAAAGAAAATCCTGCTTTCACATCAGGGCGGAACACTATGCAAAGTGACAGATTGCCACAAATAGCATTCAAATCCTTGCACAGTAGTGGTTGATTTTTCTTCTGGGGAAGAGGGGGAAGGGGTGAAGGCTATGGAATAGGGTGGAAAAGGGGAAAAAAAAGGAAGACAATTTTGTTCAACAGCCATAGTAACATACACAGGGGTTTTTACTTGATTGCTGCTAAGTGAACCTGATCTTTAAGTTGCTTTTAAAGTCACTGCCTCAAAGGGACATTTTCTGTTGCCATCTTGTGCAAATATCACTTCTCCTAAAGTGGCCTTAATTTGAATTGCTTTGAAAGCAGACCAGATAATCTGCTAAAATATGTTGCGGCATGATGCATCTCCCCTTTGTGTCCTTAGTACCACATAGAAAGTGAATTTAGCTCAGAAAAGGACAACTAGTCTCTTTCCCCCCCTCCCATCGTAATACTATGAAAGAATAAAACAAACAGTGTGCTGTGATGTCAAACCCATTTCAGATTTTTTTTTTAATGCAAAATATGTATTTCTTCAAAATATTGAAAGTTTCAGTGCTGAACAAAGAAAGGAAATGCATATGTATTTCGATATTGAACCAAGCATTGTTAGATGCTGAAGCAATTCATAGCAGGGCTATTCTCTGTGCCAGTGTCCAGCAAATTGCATGAGCTGCTTGTTAGGCTTGACAACAGTGTTTTACCTAACAAAGGCCTCAACAGCTCAGAGCAGAGGAATGTCAAAATGAGCACATTTCACACACAGATGTGTGACCATTATAGTCTATAAGAAGATGCATGGGGTGGAGGGAAGAGGCTGGATGCTGGGAAGGCTAACAGTTAGCAGTAGGGACATGGTCCTACTGACCACATTTAATCAACCCGTCTGTAAACAATTCAACATTTTCATTGTTCTCTAAAAACTAATAAAGAGAAACAAGCACTTTTCATTCATCTTGAAGTAATTTTCTGTCAGGTTTGAGCCCCTTGTGGCTTACAGCTTGTGCATTGCTAGCTGTGTGATACAACAACTATTTCAATTTATTTTACAAACTCTGGCCATTCACATGTCAGTTAGTGTTCACCAAGCCGGCATCTGAAATTGTGCAGTTAACGAGTTTTACAACATTTCTATCAAGAGAAACTGTTTAGCATAACTGACTCTTAAGGAGTTATTATACCTCTAAAAATCCATTTTAAGGGGCATTATTTAAATAAAATAGAAAAACGGTTCACTGCCTTTTAAAGGGGCTACAAAAAAAGTCCATCAGATCCAGTGCAGTAATCCTCAGCTTAAAGCACTCTTGAGAGCACTTCTGGGAATTATCAGCATAATGAAATGTTTTGTGAAATGTCCAGATAGATTCCTCTACTCAACAATTTTACTGCACTATATTTATTTTCCCTCTAGTTTTTAAAGAAGTGAATACTTTTTTGAGGTGATGGTTCTGCATATACTAACTGAATGCATTTTTGTCGAGGCTGTAGTATAACTGAGGGGTTCAGTCTATGTACAATCTATATAAATTTGCACAGAAAAAAAAGTCAAGCACCTTATGTTATTCTCAGCTGTAAAAGGGTTAAGTCACAATGAGGCTTATGTAGATTTGCATTTCTCTTGTAGCATATTTTTCTTATACTTAACAACTTTCTTATACAATAGCACCTATAAAATGCTATATTGAAAATAATTCTTAAATTTCTCATAAGAGCTCATAAAAATGAAATTTGTTCAGAACTGCTCTGAAAAGGAGAAATTTATGAATTCTAACTCAATTAGTAGATACCTTTTTACTGTGACAACTAATGATACAAACCTTTCAATACCTGGAGTCCACAATGGTAGAAATACTGCAGCATTTACTGAGTCAATCTCAGTATCTTAAACCACCTAATGGAGTAAACCCCATGTTTACAATGTGGCTACAATGATCACTGGTAAGAGAAAAATTATATTACAGTACAATTACAGATGCAGTAGGCACAGTATGCAAGTATATTATAAAATATGCACACAGATAATAGCAATACATATGCAAGGTTGTACTCAGTGTTATTTGCTCAGTAGAACAATAAAAATGGTAAATGGTCTTGAGGGGAAGATGTATGAAGAGTGGCTGAGGTCACTTGGTCTGTTCAGCCTGGAGAAGAGGAGGCTGAGGGGAGCCTTCATTGCAGTCTACAACTTCTTGTCAGGGGAAGAGGAGGGGCAGGCACTGATCCCTTCTCTATGCTCACCTGGGGCAGGACCCAGGGAATGGCCTGAAATTGAGTTTGAGGAGGTTTAAGTTGAATATTAGAGAAAGATTCTTCAGCCAGAGGATGGCTGGGCACTGGAACAGGGTCCCCAGGGAAGTGGTCACAACACCAAGCCTGACAGAGGTCAAGCAGCCTCACAAAGCTCAAGAAAGACAATCCTCTTGGGTACATGGTGAGACACTTGGGGATGGTCTTGTGCAGGGCCAGAAGGTGGACTTCATGATCCTGATGGCTCCTTGCAACTTAATATATTCTGTGATTCTGGGATCACTTGTATCTAGCTCCACTAAAAGCCTCAGTACTATGTGTCAGCCAAAAAAAAAAAAAAGATTGACNAGCCCCACTAAAAGCCTCAGTACTATGTGTCACCCAAAAAAAAAAAAAGATTGACTTGGTTCTTCAGAGTTTTTACACCATTCTAAAACAGACAGACTAACACCGTCACCCCTTGAGACTTTCTGATAGATGCTCAGTAACGTTCATGCACAAGACACCTAAACAATAATTTGTGGTCTTGTGGCTGTCTTGGAGGAAAAGGAATAAACCTTCCTGAAGGCATAAGCTTTCCACAACCACTGTAGGCAGTACTACAGCAGTAGTGCCAAAGAAGCTGCTTCAAAATCTACCAAGACAGAAATGCATGTAGGATGGCTTCCAGACTGGCAAATCTATGACTGATCAACTGTACTAAGTGAGATAATGGACACTTTCCTAGCAGCTGAGCTACAGCTCAGTTTTGCAAGATGTCAAACATTTGTGCACTGTCTGTACATATTAAGTTTTAAGCAGTCACTGGCAGAACTGGCTAAAGCAGCAGGCTTTTTAATGACTGAAAGCTTTATTGGAGTAGTGTCATGCTCCTTAGCACTCTGCTTAATGCCTTGGCATAGCAATGCGCATAAAGCAAGAGAAAAAAGAGCAGGTTTTAAAAATATGCTCAAATTTATGTTAGAATCAGTGGAAAACTTAACTACACTTAAATAATGTATGAGTGCTTATGCTACTGAAAGGCAGGGAGAGATGAAAGCCATCAGATTTCCAGATACTAAAAATTTTGGATGGTGAAACTTGAAAGCACTCACTGACCAAAAAAAAACTGTATCCAGGTCTAGAGAGAAAAGCAAGGAGGAACAGACCAGAAATGAATTTTGTGAGACTGGCCACACAGGCAAAGCAACTGAAGGGACAAAGGTGTAAGCTGAACTTAATTCTAGTGACAGTTTATAATTGTATACATTCAGGCTTAGTTGTTAGCTTTCTGCACGGTCAACCAGTGGATGCTGCAGCAGGAGCACTGAAGGTCTGCTGGAGAGAGGTAGAAACAAGCCATTAGGACACTCTACACAGTTCTCCCATATTTATAGGATATGACTTCTTTTTACAAACCCCACTTCTTTCTGCTTGGTCTGAAAGAGAGTTTTGATAGGAAATTCAGAGCTGCATCTTCAATCAAGGGCAGCATCAGGAGGCCTGAAATGAAAAGAGAATGTGTAAGACCTCTTCTGCTGTGTGCTGAGGAGATGCAAAAGAGGCAAACACTTAAATGGAAGGTAGGAGAGGAGTCATGTATTTATTTTAGCACAGTTAATTACTGTCATGTAATTCCCATGAGTTTAACTAGTATGGTAGCAGGATTTCTTTTTCACCTGATTATTTATATGTAATGTTGACCAAAATGGAAACAAATATTTTTCAACCATGCACAGAGATTTTTTGTTCTGGAGTGAAGGTCTTTCCCTTTTGGGGAAACATCTATGTAAAACAACAACAAAAAAGAAAATATAAGGTGAGTTTTAGGTATGACAGATTTATTTGTGACAAATGAAAAGTCTGTAACTGATTTGTGTGACCAAAGACTTGATGCTTGCTCCACTGATTTTTCATTTGTTCATACAGGTTCAACTTTTGCCCAGGAGTTTTTCAATTTTCCTCTTTTCTAAAAGGACTTGTTTTTCCCCTGCAAGTAACATGCACACCTAACTTACAGGAGGCTGTAACTGGTCTTGGAGATACACAGGATTGAAAGGGTCTAAGCTAGGGTGCAGACAAGATCTGACTATTCCTTCCTGCAGGCCTGTGTGAGGTAAAGTCCCTACCAATGAGTTATGGGTGGGAAGCACCTGGTTCATTAATTATTTTGCTGAGAACTAGCTTGGCTATCCTTTGGCTTGCACTGAAGTCTACTGAGGCTTGTACATCTCAAAGCTCTAAAGTATGAAATTATTATTATTATTTTAATCCTGTACCCATATGAGCAGCCAGTCTTTTGGTCCATATTCCTCTGCACTGCTGGGCTAGTAGTGGGCTGGGCTGTTTTCTGTTCTATTCCTAGAAAAACACTTCCATTACTAGGAGACATGGTCAATCAGGGAGCATGGTCAGTAGAAAGCTGCATAAGCATGCTTTACCTCTCTAGGAAAATTGTTGTTCTTATTAAGCCTTTTTCCCTTCAGAGAAAACTTGTGAATATTTTTTAACATCATGACTGAATTTAAAGAATAATGTTAATGAAAACTGAAATTATCAAGACACCATAATTTAGGTTTAGGTAGACAAGTCTTCAAATTATAATTTAAAAACATTAAATATAATAGAGAAATAACCCAAAACCTGAACACATGCAATATCAAAGCTGATACTGTGTAGTGAAGAAGACATTTATATTCACATTTATATTCCCTAAGCTGGTGACAATCTAAACACCAAATTCCCTCACATTAAGCAGAGCTATGTATCAGGATAATGGGATGCAAGTCCACATCAATCTGGTACCATGACTAACAATATCAACAAGCTTTGTTTTAAATGCTTCTGACCTTTGATAGGAAGAAGTAAAACATGATGAAGAAAAAGTGGAAAAATTGCATAAAAAAAATCAAACATTTTCTTTTAGCTAGTATTTTATATAATGTCAGGTGACTTAGGCTGGATTTCCTTGACCTCTTGGGACATGATGACACAGTTATTTGCCAGGAGTCCAAAATTTTATTCATAGACTTTTAACACAGGCTCTTCAGCCTGTGAAGTTGAGTTTTGGTTGACATAATTATCTCTGTAAGAGCTGGACATTCAGCCTACCTCTATTTCTCCCGTAGATGCTTATAAAAATTAAGACATTGCAGCAAGATTTGTTGCTTTTTTTTTTTTCACCCTGCCTTCCAAGAAACAGATCTTTTTTTTGGAAAGGTTATACATATGTCCAAGTAAGTTTGAACTAATTAGCTAACTGCAGCTGATTTTCTAAGGGAGTGAAGAGATTGTGAACCTAACAGTAGAGCAAGAAACTCAGCATTGTATCTCTCAATGGTCAGGTATAAGACACATGGTAGGTTCTTGCTCATCCCACTGACTTATTAATATCAATGTCAATTGCCAAGTTGTTGGGGGTTAGGTTTGTTTTTTTGTTTTTTTCCTCTCTAAAGAATTTTTTCCC
>VXBB01004911.1:13358-28330 GCA_013399915.1 Illadopsis cleaveri | reverse complement strand
TTTTTTTTTTTTTTTTAGTGTAATTCCATTTGAAAGACCAAAAATTAGGCTTTTCAAAAATAGGGAAAAAACTGCCCCTTCAAATGGTAGTACTTAGATCTGTGACACAGGGCTCTCTTAAAAGAGATTTGCCCAGTTGTCTTGGGTGTATATTTCAGCTGTACATTGAAAAGGGTATGCTACAAATTTATCACATCACATGATTCTGTGATGCAGTAAATACTTAGTAATGCAAGTTGTTCTAAATGACCTCTCAAACAAATAAGACTAACTTTCTTAAACATCTTGATGCTTTCCACAAATGTTGTAGTGCTGCCCATGTACAAAGTATGAATCCATTTGCCTAACCTATTTTACATTTCTTTTATTAAAATGATGATTCATGCAGACTTTTAAATAAATATATTCTGGGTATATACTAATTTATAAAAACTTGGTTAATATATTAAATTTTTCTAAATTTTTATAAATGTGCTTGTTTTTATAAATTAAGCTTGTTAAAATAATAAATTAATTTTAAAATGGCAGTTGCACCAGTGTATCTATTGTTCAACTAAGACAGCATGGAAGATAGTATACATCGAAAAAGTCAAGGGGTAGCAACCAAATGCACATGGATTACCAAAATATCCCTTTCTAAAAATCACATCTGGCTTTCTAATTGTCTCTGTGTTAGATGCTAGATATTTTTAGATATTGTTTACCACAGAATAAGTCCACTCAGGGTGTAAAAGGTGAATGTGTGGCTTTCTCAAAGTCCTATGCAATAATTCCTATATAAACTCTGAAAATAGAACTGATAATATGTCAATGATTACAATACAAAGAAGTTAAATATTACAGCTAATTTTCTCACTGAAATCTAATCCAGGGATTAGCAACAATGGGAAATCTGTTTTATTTGCATTTAATTTGTACCTTCACACTATTATCTCCCATGTTTTAGTTTCAGGAAATGTGGTTCAGGCTATTATAACCACATTTCATGCTGCAGTTGCACTGTTATTTGAGCTCTATGCTAGGAAATGACTTACTGAAAAAATAAAGCCAGCATACTTTATTTTAATTATACTAGAGCTCTGTCTAAGTACAAAAAAATAGTACAGCATATATTTAATATGGAGCATGGATTAACAGTTTTATGAGACATAAAATCTATTTATATCATTTTCTATTTACAAATCAGTTCTATATCTTTCAACAAAACAAATTCCTATAGTGTAAAAATGAATAAGGAGAACATCAAACTAGCAATCATGTAAGCAGTAAATAACATCTTAATTGGTCTGGAATGCTGGAGCTTGAGTTTTTTGGAACTAGGTTTTATTTATTGATCTATATGGCATATTTATCTTTCCAGTGATTTGTACAAGTCTATACCCTTTCCTCAATATTAGATCCATGTATGACTTTATACTGCAAATCCCATTTGGGGAAATAGCCAAGTAGGAGAAGAATTGTTGCTTCTGGAAAAGCCATCCATTTAAAAACTTTCTCTGAGGCAAGGATAACTTCACAGTTTTTACACTTTGTCTTCAGATAAAAAAGAAAAGGGCAGAGGGAGAGGGAAAAAATGCTGTTATTATGCAGTTGCCACCCAATGAATGCTTCAACAGTCCTTTACTCTTTGCTGGTTTGGCAGTGACAAGAAAATAAGGAAGGATCCCATGTGCACTGGGAATTATCTTTTAAATGCTCCTGCCCATGTGCCTTTTACCAGCAAGACTAGCAGGCAGAAATGGGTATGGTGGGCTTCATATAGGGTCCACAGTCTCTGGGTTTGGCTCTTCTCAGGAGCAATTGTACAGATTTGTTCTGAACACCCACAGCACGCTCCAAGCCACACGGCACTTCAGCCCAGGCTTCTCACAATTCCCTGCAGCTGACAACTGGCAAACTCAGTCTTCCTCCACCAAGGTGTCTGCTGGGGAATTCTCCTCCTTGCTGAAATATAGGTGGCTGCTGCTAAGTCAGTATACTTGAGGAAGAGGGAAATTTGTCAATGATTCTCTTCTCTCTTATAAAAATGTAGCTGAAATGTCACCGTGGATGTTGTGCTCAGTTGCTTTGCATAGGATTGTAAAAGACTGGTCCTTAAAACTGCTTCTGCTGTTGACGGTGGAAAAAAACAGTTTACAAACAGCAGTGTTGCACTTGCCCATCTTCTGCTTTTATGAAAGTGATGCTATAAACACAGAAAAGATTGTGTTCTGATAGTTGTCATTGCTCTAGTGTAATCTTAGCTGTCTGGAAATGAGCTAATTAAATTTTTTGGTGTGTCTTTTAGAGAATACATTTGCATTTGACATAATTAGTGGTAGGCAGATCCAGCTATATCCAGGGGGAATCTCAAGACAACTGCTTTGCTGACTATTAGTGCTTAATTCCTGAATGTCAAATCCTGCACATCTTAATTTCTTGAGAATAAGCTCAATTGAACTTGCTCCCCAGTTATGCAAAAACTGTTCAGATAAAACCAAGTGGACACGAATGTAATGAATGTGGTTATTAAATTGTTTCAATTGAAAGAACCCTATTCTTATACCATCATAATGGGAACAATTTATCCCCACTGATCAGCCTGTCTCTTTTTTCTGAGCTCTCTTTGATCTTGAAGCATATTGCAGTGATGTGTCCTATTGAAAAGCAAAACTGGGGCAATTTTAATGCTTTTGTACCTTACCAGTGCTCTATTTTTTCGTTGTTTAAAAATAGCTGTTAATTATAAGTGCAGTTTAAATGTCTCAAGTGACCCAGAAATGCAGGTTGGAATGAGACAGATTGTGTGTCTCATATAAAACAGATGTACTTTCACAGAGCATCCTGAATTCAGCCCTCAAAATGTAACCTTCTCTAAGGTTATTTCAGTCAGGTATTGAGCTTGTCTAGCTTTTGGATATAAAATCCCACACATTTTGAACAATGAAGACAAAACTTCATCTATATTTACCTCAAGAATAAAAAGCCTCTTTTTCTGTGTGGGTGTATTTTGCTGGTGGTGGTTGATGNTGGAGGTTTGTTTTCTAGGGGGCTCCTTTTGGAGATTCTCCCCTAATTTGTCCTAAACCAGGACAGATGGGATGAGGGCATTTCCCTTTGACTCCAGAGGGAAGTATACCTCACTTAATCTCCACCTCTTCTAGCTCTTAGTGTAATAAACCTCATGCCCTTAAAGAACATTTGTGGTAATAAACGTTCAGGAGATCTTATTTTGACTGGATTAAGCACTACACAAGTACCAGCCATACCTTGCAGATGTTAAATTTCAAGCTTCTGCCTTTCAAGTGGCTCAAAGTAGTTTTTCATTTTCTCTTCTGCCAATAATTGCTTTTAATGTGTGTCTGTGATGAGGTTCATCAAGAGAAGTTTGAAAATTTGGGTGCAAATAAATTAAGGCAAGACAGTGATTTACTGGGGGGCCTGAACAAATCTATTGTCTATTTATTCATATGTTGTTAGACAGCAACCTGCAGACTTTTCAATTCATCGACAAGACTTGGTTTCAGCTTTCTAATTAGAATAAGCTGTCAAGTGCATTGAGTTTTCTGAGCTCTCCTATGTCCCTGAAGATCAGTGCTACACATTTCAAATCCACTACCACTTCATGAAACTGAATGGGTTGATGGTGAAGGAAGCCAAGGATCAACCAAGCTTGGATTGTACACTGAGATCTCAGTCATTAGCAGAGACTGACATCCAGCTAAGGGCTGGAAACTGCAGGAATAATTAGTCTGTGAGTATGGAAAAACCTACCTGCTCTGGAGATGAGCAGCAAACCTGGTTCATAGGAATATTTTAAACCTTTTTCTCTCTTTTTGGCTATTAAGTATCATATACATTTTTTTCTTCATGTCAGCTGAGAATGAGGTGGAAAGAAAAAAACAACAAAGGAAAAGGAGATAATAATCCCCCAGGATATCCAGTTTCTTTGGCTAATAAAAGCTTTTTCTTAAAAGACTCAGAATTTTATGGCTCTTGTTAAGACACATCCTCACATATAAGAAATACACACGATGAATAGAGGAAAATCCTCATTTGATAGTGGGAACAAGTATACTATTTTGTTTCCCACTCTCTGGGAAATAATTTTCAATTCAATACTTACAAAACTTCTCCTGAATCTCAGAGGATGTTAAAAAAATATCATATATTGCAATACTGTGAGTTCAAGAGAGGCCACAGTCCTCACTGTTTTCTAACATCAGTCCCAAAAGACCACATTGATTATATCTGCCCTTGGAAACTTTTTATAATTTTTGTGGTGGAAACTAGAGTGCTTCCTTTAACTATCCTCACTTTTAATGCTATCACAATGGAAAACAACAGATTTGATAGGAGCTCAAATGAAAGCACATCTATATTGGAAATAAGAAAACTAAAATTAGGAAAAAGTGTTCATCAGTTATCACTGTCTTTCCACATTTTGAGGACAGTATTTTGGTGCATAAAGGATTCTCAAAGCAGAGATGTCAAATGAAAATTTGCTATTAAAACTCCATGGGCTTTGTTTTAGCTTCTAAATTTCCACATAGTTATATAGTTACAGCACAAAGCAAGGACTGAGCCTCAGTTTAAACACCTTCATGAGTTAACCACTCCTTTGACAAAGCAGTGCAAACTCAGAGTCAAGCATATACTTAGAATTGAGTGCCATCCTGATGTGGGATGGATATGCACGTCAAAGTTCTCCAGCAGTGAGAACATTAATTTGAATTTAGGTGAAAGTATATTAACTGGATTCAATACCTTCTAAAGTGAGTTAAGAAGGGACAACTATACTGATAGAGTTGTGCTCAGTTCAGGAAAGCTTTATTTCAAGGTGACTTGAGCAAACATTAATTTTTGTGCTTTAATTTTAAATTTCCATTCTCCAATGGGTGACAGTGACAATGTTACTATACTAATGCAGTTTGATATAGGAAGTAACAGCTGTTATGTGGCACATCCCAGCCCTCCCCAGCCTTCCCCTCCCCTCACACCCCCACCTCTGCACACACACAAAGGTTAAGCAATCAGCTTAGGAAAGGTTTTCATGTTATTATTTTCATAGAAATTGGCAAAACACAAAATTCGTGTCTCTGAAACGAAAGAATAACCTCATAGAAGTAGAGCGGGTCACAACACTTGAGGAGCAATCATGAAGCAACAACTCTCTAAGGAGGCAGAAGTCACAAAAACTTTTTTGAAATCCACAAAAAAGACCGTACAAGTAATCTAAATAAGAAACAAAAAAATAACAAAAAAAGCAGACTGAAGGGTTAATAGCCAGCAGTGATAGAGGACTGCTGCTTTACATGTACTTTCAGTCCCAAACTGGTCTCCATTGAACTGCTGAGCTGGTTGTATGGACTAGTAGTTCTATTCAGATTTGGAAAAGTTCATGCAAATATACTGAATTTTTGTGTTGGTAGCAATAGTTAGACTTTTTAAAAGTCTGATAAATTTTTTTCAGTAAATTCCTATCTGTCAAGTAAAAAATCCCACCGTGCCATTATGCTTTCTGGGAATAGAAGTGTTATGTTCTCTTCCCTTAGTTCAGACATTAAACAGAGCAGCTGTATGTCGCACATCAGACAGAACATATACATGCATATAAATGCTTTCTATATTCAGTCTTTGCATTTGCTTACATGAACTGCAAAGAGTGAACCTAAAATATCCCTCAGTTTCAGAGAGGAGTCCAATGATTTAAATATCTATGATCCCTCCAATGAAGCCATCTTTCCACTCAGGATTAATAAAGATTTTGATGTCATTCTTTGTCCCATTTCAGACACTACGTGACTGAGCGCCTTTGGAGGAGATCCAGAGGAGCAGAGCAAGAACAAGGCTGGGGAAACATAATTCATGAAGAAACCCCAAAGAGAGGTTGATCAGCCTCTAGAAATGAAGACTGTCAACAAATATGGTCACAATGTTCCCCTGCTCAAAATTCTGGTGCCAACGAGCAGTGAGATTTGTCCTCTCTAAACACAAAAATTTGTGGAAAAATTACTTATAGGCTTGAGCTGCAGGAAGGTGCAATCAGGCTGGATGCTGCAGTTTTTTGGGGGGATGTTTATGGGAAGATACTACCACAAAAACGTGGTGAGTTGTCAAAGGCAGCTTTGACAGAAAGCTTGGCAATGCATTTGAAATGTTTACAAACCCTTGAACTTTTTCTTCTATTTAGTCTTTACTTTCCCTGGAACTCATTCCATTTCTTTCTACTGTAAGACTTCCAAATAAAGGTTTATTGTCTTCCACAAAACTGCATTTATCAGTGTGCTACTCCTTTCCTCTCCTTCCTCTTCCCTTGTGCAGTTTTTTATCTCTTTGCTGCAGCTACCCATGAAGAACCAATCAACAAGGAAAATAAGTTGAAAAAGTACAATATAAGGAGATAAATGTGATTTTTGGTGGACCAAGAGCCTGTCTCTCTATCTGTGTTTATAAGTATCTCATAATTAGCAATTTTTTGTTTCACATTTTACATTTAAACCCAAACTTGATGATCCTAAAACTGATGCCAATGTGTCAGCTGAAGTTATATTCATCTGAGTTTTGCAGTTGTAACTGCTTTATGCTATATTTTCCTAACGAGACTACTATTTTGCTTTCATTTCTTGCCCACAAGTTCCTTGGCATGCAGTGATGAGAAGCTTGGATCCAATTTCATGCTTATGTTATGGTAATTCCAAAACTGTTTCATGTAAACTGAACAAACTCTCGTTACGGGAGGTACAGAAATAGGATCCTTTCCAGACAGCATCCTAATGGGCAAGCTTCTTTTGTCTGCCTGTAATACCTACTCTTTGCTTTCTTTGTCATACTTTGCCTCATAGTCTGTAGTTCAATGAATTTTATTCTTGGTGATAGACATATTTCAATAAAAAATGAAGAAAATTTTCTGAATGAGGGTTTGCATGGTAGATAAGGCATTTTTTTTCAAGAAGGAGGTTTTTAGTACAAGATGTAGAAGATAGATTTCAGGTGGGGTAGGCATGCCATTACAAAACTATTGCAGAAAGAGGATGGAAAACCACCTCTCCATTGGCCCTGAAAAGAATGAACACACATAACATGTTAGTTGGCTTAGGTTGTTGGTTGGTTTGGTTTGTTTTTTTTAAAATTTAGATGTACAACAGAGATACTGGTGATAGCAACTCACAGAAATTTAAAGAATTTCAATCCATAGAAATTTAAGGAACTGTAGCTGTAGCAAATACATTTTAGGAGAGACCAAGTCAATGACTACCTATTACAGTGCTCAAACACTGAATTGCCTCAGGTGCAAGGTGGAGACGAAGTCAATGAATCTGTGACATGCTCTAATACTGGACCATACTGAACAACTGGGCTTTGATTAAAAAAAATATTTAGTTACACGCATATTTTTAAATTTTTGTATGAAGTGGATATATCCACTGCATAGCCTCATTTCCCTGGGGTTGTGCTTTGTGGTCCCACTTGTTGCATCCCATGGCTGCTGCCAGCACTGGTACTCAATTCAGTGCTATCATTCACAGATTTATCAGGTGGTGCTCGTCATCACGAAGAGAGCTGTAGGCAGAACTGCCAAGAGGATGCTGCTTATTACATCTTTTGCTGTCATGGTCCTATTTGAGACCAAAAGTACTGAAAAAAACCTCCTTCAATAAGCTGCATAATTTTTCTGTAAATAATATTCCATTCAAGATAGCCAGGAATTTTTGATGCCCATATTTTGTGCCATGCTACTCTTTGAGACAAACTTGTGTAAAGCTCAGGATATTTTCCTAGGTGCTAAATCCACACTAATCACTGAGGAGGTAGGAAAGAGGACATTCTTTCTGAATTTCTGTGATTCCTGGCCCTTTACTCCAAATCCATTAATACACAGGGATTTAGCACGATTGGACCTGCTGGTAGCCAATTAATTGACTGATTCTGTAGCTGGTGATAAGGAAAACGATTCCACTACAATTCAAGCACTTTATTACATCCTTCCCCAAGTCAACATTATATATATTTTCTAAATTTCAAGATGGAAAACATACTTTCAGTCAAAAGATAAAACTTCTGTGCACAGGAAATTGTGATACAATCCTGTATATTTTTATGTAAACTGAAGTTAGAAAACAGTTTTCTTCCGTCACAATTCCTTGCTGCCACAAGGGAAAACTTAGCTATTTGGTGGCAGGAAAAGGAGTCCATTCTCAGAGGTCAGTTTAATTAATACATCATTGTAAATTAACTTAATTGATTTAGCTTTGAATTGTGTTACTTGTGAATTTTATCCATAACCTTTGTGTGTAAAGATGCAAGAAACAGTCCTGTTTCTAAAAGAGTAGAGAAAATATGATACAGTGAATTTGTTTCAATTTGATTTGCTGACTTGCAGAGAAGCTTTGGATCAATCATGTAACTCTTCTGCGCCTGACATTTCTTCTTTAAAATAATGATAATTAAAGCCTAGAATATCTTGTAAAGGGGTTCAGACGGCGATAAAAAATAAAAGCAAAATGATGCTAGTTCCAAATAACCAGTTGAGGTTGGATTACTGAACTCCCGTAAGATATAAATGAGAATTTTTTTACTTCTAATCATAGCTAATTGTAACAAGACGGTGATGAAAGTAATGAGAAGTTTAGGAAAATTTGATGTGACAGTGTGAGAGGAGACTGAAAAGATCAAATAGATTAGAGGGAAAATGGAAGTAAAACTTGACCTTGTTCTCCCTGCAGTCAATGACGAAATTCTCATTGACTTCATGAAGCACAAATATCCAGATTCAGAGGATGACCAAACAATATAAACATATATACATGAATAAATGGTTTGAAGGCAGTCAATTTCCTTAAGGTAAAGAAGTGTCTTATCATTGAAACTGCAATGAGGTTCCTTAGAGGAAACAGAGAAATTCCTGTCCTTATGCAAAATTTCTGACAATTCAACACTATACAATGATGAACAAATCAGAAAAGGCAGAGAAAATTTAAAGATATCTACAACACCATATAAAAAGTATTCCTAAAAGCTAAGAAAATTGACATATTATAGGACATAGCTGAAACCCAGAACTGCATTGAAATTAAGCCTAGAATTCTGTAGAAACTATGCCCAAGGTAAATTCCCTATTTTGCGATTTTATGCAGGTTTGGCCATCTTGCCACTATCAAGGCCTGAGAAGACAATTACACCTATTTTCTGTTCTCATGCATTCATCATCAGGCAGTGTTCTTCTTTTCTGTCGTTTTCAGACAGGTTATGTAAAATGGATTTATTCCAGTTGTTGAGAGCAGGAAGTATGGCAGATACCAGAGTTAAACATGTAATAAAAGAATTTACTTACTATTTGTTTCCTATGCATCACTGTTTGGCTCCTACATAAACGTTTCATTTTTAGACTAACTTTTGGAAGCCGTTGGTTTGTGTTGGTGTCATGAGAACTTGGATCTTACACGTGGAACTGCTTGAAGTGTGTAGGATTGACACACAGCCAGGTATTTCCATACAGCCACTGTTACAAATTCTCTCAACCACAGTGACAATAACAACTGAATCAGACACTTCAATCAGACCACAGGTTAACAGATGTGTCCTCCAAAACATTATATTATTGTCTTTGGATTTTTCCCTTTTCCAATTGTTCAAAAAATTTAAAATATTTTTGCCAAGTAGCTAACATCAAGAAATAGTTTTTTCCATGTAATTTGTACATTGAAGGGGTTCAAAAAATCTTGTTTGGATGACATATAAAAAGGTGGTGATAATGCTTTAGAATTATATTTTTTAAAATGTTACTGTGAAAGTTTTCAAATTATTTCTGTGGGAAGAGAAAGGAAGAATAGTTAAACTAACAGTTAAATGGAAACTACTCAAGCATCTGAATTTTACAGTATTTATCTTTACCACAAAGCTGTGGAACTCATTGTCACAGAGTATATTGTCAAAGGTGTAACAGAAAACATAGGAATTTGATATAATTTGTTGGGAGTCAACTTGATAGTTGAAGGTTGAAATACACAGGTCTCAGAGTTGCTCCGATGATTCTGGAGTCTACATCCTGTGTGCATGTGGGGAAGGATATCCCTCCTTGCCTCACTAGACTCTTTTCATAGGAGACTGACAGCTCTTGGGAAAGAAATAGCACAGTGCTTGGGTCAGTATGGTCCTTCTGAATCACTTACACTGTGCTGTCTCTAAGTCCATTGAAACCTGAATATTGCACAGGAAGATAGGTGCAAGGATGCCTGGCAGGGGAGTGAGTGGTGGGAAGTAATGACATGCTGAGGAGTTTGTAGAAGGCAGAAATCAATATTCACTTGAAGAGTGTGTGGTACCTCAGGTGAAGAAATAATCTAGAAATGATAGAAGGGGCTCTAAATAACTTGGTCACTAATTTTGAACAAGGTATCTCTTCCTACTTCCCTATCCTCACCAACAACTTATAGAATTTGACAAACCTTACAAGATAGGGGAGTTAAATACACAAGGGAATAAAGGTGAAGTCTCTCTGAATAAGCATGACATGCAGAATTTTACAGATGAAGTACAGCTGAAGAGACAGAAACACTTTTTACCTGGAGACAAAGACCAGCAGGCTTTCAGGGAGTTCATCCTGTCCTAGGAAGTATAAGACAGATGTAAGGGCAACATTTTTCAGAGAGCTCTGTACAGCTGCCAGAACATTAGACCTGTGTGCAATCAGAAAGTAGAGGTGGAAAATAACTTCACAGAACTGTCTCATTTTAATTAGTCTTATATGAAATAATGTTTATGGTCAGGAGGCTTTGACAAGTATAAGCAAATCACTGTCTCTCAATCAGTAGTTTAGGAAGAGTGTTATCTTAGATCTCCTAAATATGCTGACACAAACACCTGAGCATCCAAGAAGACCTGTTTTGAAAGTGAAGGCAGTGCTTAACAGTGATTCTAATATTTGGAATGTTAAATAATTTGTTTTATGAAACTCTGTTTATGAATAAAATGAAAAAACCCCCCCCAAACTACCTAGAAATAATAGGAAATGGTAGGCATGAAGGGACTGATTTTGCAGCATTTGTGAAACCAGCTTCACTGAAGCCATGTGAATATGTTGAAGATTGCAAGTCTGGGTCTGCAGGAAGAACTTGAAAAACAGTGTGAAATCCAGACATAAATGGTCTTCAGCGCAATTCTCAGGCCAAAAAAATGATGGAAAAAATTATTTTTTACCAGAGCTATTTTCTAGTTTTTTAAACCCTGACCAGTCATCAATATATCAGCTGGCACATGCTTCTCAACTTCTGCTTAGTCCAGTTACTAATCATCAGACCTGGCAAAGTCTCACATGCTTCATTAGGGAAAATGTATGGCCCGAAACCTGACCTACTCAAGTAGTGAGAATTAGGGTTCCCAGAACGTCTTCCATGTTCATAAATGGGAAGGATCTCTTCAAAACTGGGGGAAGACAAGATAACTTATAAAAGATAAGCCATGTAATTTGTGAATGAACAAGTAGTGAAACAAGAAGTCATCACTAATCAGAACACTTGTCATTCTGATGCATAATTTCTCTTAATTAAAATGAAGTTTGACTGAAATACAGGCTTATACTCTGATGCACCCTGCAGCTGCACTGGTTTTACAAGGCTGCAAGTCACCCGAGTTAGCCTGGGATCAAAGCTGGCCCCCAGACTTTTGCTTTTCCTTTATCTATGAAAATGAGTTGTTTCCAACTTGGACTTAAACATTGTAAGATTCGATAAATGAGTATTAACCTGAGGTCTCTTGCTAATTGGGACCAAACATACATCTTCTGAAGATGTTTGAGGACTACAACTCATTCCAGGAAATATGAATTAATTCAGTGCCTAACTACTTGGAGGGTAGAGTCCACTGACCATATGCTGGAAATACAAAAACTCTTCTCATAAAATACCGTGTCCTTCAGCATAATAGAAGCTGCCTCAAACCCCACTGAAGATTTTTTTTAAACACTATATTTCTTTAAAAATTCTTCATACCATTCAAATGCTATTATTGCTCAGAAATACTTCAGTTTAGGAGCGCTGTATTGTATAGTATAAAGAGCTGCTGCGTACAAGCTGGATCCATGGTGAGATCCAACTGGATCTCCATTCTTACCCAACAGTGAATGGGAGAGTGAAGAATTCCCTTTCTTTGCTGGGGAAAGAAAAATTCAAATTAGCCTGCATTTTATCCTGAACACATACATGGGTGGGTTGTGATTTAATGATTGCTGCATTTGAAGTTCACAGGAAAATCTACTTGGTGATAATTTGTTGTAGGACTTACACTCAGATCTTCAGTTGTTGGCACTCTGAAGTTGAAGATCAAAATAGCTTAAAGCTGTAAGCCTCTCAGTCAAGTTAAAAGTGCATTTTGTAAGATCCTTGCTTTTTTATTGCTTATTTACCTAGTTACCTTCACTAAGTATTAAGTAAATTAACAGATTTAAATTAATAGAGGAGTTAAATGCTGTCAGTGAGATAGTAATTTAAACAAAAGAGTAGCAATTAGAAATCAGAAAAACATTACTTTCTTTTATTCCTTTTTAGGAAGTTTTTATTTCTTTTGGCCATTCAAATGTAAGCCAAAACAGAACTGCTTAAAACAATACAAAGCAGAGGAGATCCCAAATTTTTTAAAGCTATATGCTTTATACAGTTAGTATAAACAGAACAGTTAGTTCTCTCTATGAAGAATCCTCCACTTCAGAGATCTTTCCTGGATTTTACAGAATAGTTGAACTTATTTCCAAGTGACCTGTAACTTTGTTAAGGATATGAAAATAATTGGATAATACATCTACCATTTAATAAATTGAGAAATGTATTTTAACAGTGTAAGTATAGCTTACTCAGCACTTCCCTCCTCAGCTTAATAGCCTTTTCACTTTCAATAAAAACACAGAAGCCCTGGTTTCATATTATACTGCATCAGACTTCTTGCAATTGATTTGAAAACATGAGCAGGAGAGACTGTTGTCGGAAGGGATGAGCACAAAACCAGCCCTGGGCTCATTGCCCTGTGAAGGCAGGAATGGCAACCAATCAATGAATATGATTTACTGAGCCAGACCTGCCCTCAGACTGCTGGCCAGATGAAAAATATATAGAAGCCTGCCCATTGGAGAGACAGGCATGGGCATTATTTAATGCCAGAGATTTTTTTGGGAATAGGACCAAAAACATCTTCTGTGGGAGGAAATGTGAGAGGAAATTGCTTGTTACACAGAAAAAGTGAGAGGGAATTGAGCGTTGAAGGTGGGGATATGGCTGGCAAGGAGAAGAAGGTTTGTGTACAATATATGGAGAGGAAAGGAGCTGCTAGAGTAGGATGGATCAACCAGCCAGCACAGATAAGGAGGAAGCAGTCTGTATGGAAGGTAAACTGTTCATGATTGAAAAGTGCAGCCTTGCCAAGAATAATAATTTACAGATAATTAAAGAAAAAAGGGTTAGCATAAATATGGGAAAAACTATAAAAGTCTCAAAGTGGACTTAAAAATACCCATTAATCTTATGATTCAGCATATTACAGTTGACAGTAACCAGGAAGAAGAAAGACATAACATAATTAAGTTCCAGACTCAAATTTTTATGTTAACTTGGGCAATACAGGTTGCCTTCATTCCAGAATTATATCACAAATTCAGTGTTTGAAACTGCCACTTACTGAGAAAAGCTGCTGAATACTACTGGTTCCAGGGACCACTAGTATTCATGAAATCAGCAAAGGAATTTAAAACTCTACATTTTTACATAAAGATTCCAAAGGAGACAAAAGTGTTACACAGGAAAAATCTTGCATAAGAATATGTTTTCAAAGTCAATATTAAAATATTGTGAGGAAGCTTCTAATGTTGTACCTGATCTGTAGATGAAACTGGTAACATGAATCCCTAGAGCTCCATCTCAAATACTTAAAATTGCATAAATTGGTAGTAGGAAAAAAGATGTTTTTATCAAAACAATTTCAAAAATAGCAGGAATGTCAGAAAGTAACCTAGAGAGCTTTGCATACCTCTATGCCTCATAATAGCTGCTTTACAGTAAAAAAAAATATAGCAAGTGGTATAAAACATGGAACTCAGACTTCTCTTCACCCCTCTATGACTGCTCAGTAGCAAAATCATTTTTGCATCTAGAAAGCTGCTCAGAAGAAATAAGAGTTAGTATGCTTGATTCCCTTAGGATGTTAACAAAATTAAACAGAATTGTTCTCCTTTTTAGGAGGAGACTTTTGTTTTTTACTAAAATAGTAGGAGAATGAGCATTCTTACAGTATTTTAACAGGAAATAATGACAGAGACAATTTTTCTTAATAATTCAATGTACCACAGAGTAACAAAAATCTGCAAGGTTTGTGCAGCTGAATATATACATATATTTTTTAACACAACTTTTGACATGGAAAATACAGTAAATTAGTAAATGGACTCTTCTTCCTACACATACGAATTTCATTGGTGCATAAAGGAAAGTTTATTTCTTTTATCTCTGGAGGATAAAAGATGGATAAGGATAAAACCATTCTAACACACAGATAATTTTTTGTGACATTTTAAAGAAATGTGTAGAAGAAAGTGGGAGAATGTGGGCATGTCAGTGTTTTACCTAACATGTACCAAACCCAAATGTAATAGATGATTTCCTATTAAAATGGTATGCTAAAACAGCTTATTTTTTTGTGTGTGTTGCACAGGGAAGGTTTGCTTGCATTAGGGCCTGTGGTGTATACATGCTTGAATTGCTTCACAGTCCTTTTGCCTATTCACTAGGGTGATAGCTAGAGGCAATCAAATGGTGGCCAGTCCTACAATGCTCCTTTGAACAAGGTTTCACAGAGATGACATGTGTTGCACAGGGAAGGTTTGCTTGCATTAGGGCCTGTGGTGTATACATGCTTGAATTGCTTCACAGTCCTTTTGCCTATTCACTAGGGTGATAGCTAGAGGCAATCAAATGGTGGCCAGTCCTACAATGCTCCTTTGAACAAGGTTT
>VXBB01004910.1:285149-328477 GCA_013399915.1 Illadopsis cleaveri | reverse complement strand
TATACTCCCTGTGTTGAGAGAGTGCCAGGCAGTGTTGGGTCACACAAAGCATTTATTCCTCAGGAGGGCACGATGGCTGTGTGAAGTATTTACCTGTCCTCTCAGGCTTCTGGGGGGGTCACTGTTTTAGTCAAACACTTGCTCTACCCTGCCTCCTCCTTTGGTGGATGATACTTGTGACATTTAGTCTTTTGGGGTTTATTATGCTAACTCTTGATTTTTGTAGCAGTGGGTGCAGCAATTGTTTTTTATACACTTGTGTGAACCTAAAGATGGGTAATTGAGGGGTTTTGCAGTCTGAAGAAGCTCATGTTCCTGAGTGCTGCTGTACTGATGAGTTTGAATAATCAGTTAAGTGCAAAAAACAAATTTGGTTAAATTGACTATCTGTCAGCTTATGTTAGATATTTGGAATATCTGGGACAAAGTTGCTCAAAAATCCTGGTAAATGCACCAAACCTTTTCTAATTAGAAGCTTAGGTTTCAAGAGCAACAGAAAAAGTCCCCAAAAGGAACAAATTAGAGGCTACACTTGACCTTAGGACTTTGCCTTAGCTTGAATTAGTACCTGGATTAATTGTTTTTGCAATGACAGAATGGGACAGACAAGATTAAATATTTTTGATGATGAGTTGCTTAAAGCTCTAGATGGGTCCTCTCTACTGTCAACATTTGTATTTTTTTGCTACAAAATAAGTTTTGGTATCAGAACCCTAGAATGTTTATATCTCTGTTACTGGACAGTTCTGCCTCAATCATGCTTTAATGTTATGTTTGTTCAGTGACTAAATTTCCTCAGCTCTAAGTAGACAATTGCTGTACTTTTAAAATGTGTAAGGTCTTGCAGACTTAAATTAAAAGTTTTCTAATTAGTACAGAATTAATTCCAACTTTTAAAATAAGCAATGTATATATTTTTAATTATGCTGGTAAAATCAGTGGGGGTAGTGAGAGGTGATTCAGGTATGGGCAGTTTCCTGGAACTGATGCAGAGGTGGAGCCCTGGGGGCTGGAAGTTGGATTGTTGCAAATTTGGACCTACAGTGGTATAACACTTGCTAGAGCAATTTTTACCTCCCCTAAAGATGTAAAGCAGCATTGGATCATCCTTCAGAGCAGCCTGGAAAACTGTGGGCACGTGGAATGTGTTCACTGGAGAGATGCAGCCAAAGAATGGCTGAAGGGAAATATTTATTTGTTTATTTAAAATGAACTTGCTGTGAGATATGAATGTTAGTTTGACAAGGCAGTGGACTTAAATCCTATAAAAAAGACAGTTTATAGCAACATTGTTTAGCTGACAAAAATGTATCGAGCACAGTGGACACTGACTCACATTGGCAGAAATCAGCTTTAGGGAATTCTGCTCCACCAAACAGATCTCCTCACTCCTGATGTTTGACAGCAGAGCCATTCAGAGGAATCAAAGATGAGAAATATGAACAGGGAGGGATATTTTGGAGTAATTACCTTCATCTGGAAATGAAATCAGATATTAATTCTTAGAGAAACAGAAAAGTCAAAACCTCTGAAAGAAGGAAAAATTACAAATGTATTTTTTTATGAAGACTTGTGCTAAAGCCTTGGAGGTCTTCCTTCATTCTAACATCTAAAGGTGAATACGAAATTTGTTGCTAGAAAATTATGCATCATTGTGGAACTCATATAAGATGCACTCAACAGTTAAATGGATTTTTTTTATCTGTAATCTTACAGAAGATTTATATAAATTACCTTATAAAAACATGGTAATAGAGGGAAAGAGTACCAAAAAGTAATAGCAGAATTGTCAGAAGACATGAGGAGGCTTGACTAGTATGTCAGATGTATTCTGAGCTTTGATTGTGCTACATGTGTTTTAAAAAATTCAAGCATGCATGGCTACATGTATTGTGTAATTTCTGGTGCTAGAGGGAATGCTCAAGGAGGAAGGATTCCACTGCTCTGTATTTGATGCCAATGTAATAAAAGAAGTTTAGAGTTCCTGATGGTTTTTCAGCCTTTGTGTTTCTATTATAACTTGAGGCATTTGTTCTTATACCTTATTTATTCAGAAACAATGAGCTTCCTAACAGTAATTTGTGAGGAGTGGGAAGGTTTCTGATAAAATACAGGTGTGACATAGTTGGGTTGCAGCAGGTTGTGGACAGTTGTTTTCTGTTCTGCTACAAGAACTCACTGCATGTTCTGTACTATGACTTTGGGTTGCACATCAGTTTGACACAGTTTTGTCATCCTCTCTTAAATTTGCCATTTCAGCAGTGGTTTCTAGCACTTAGTTTGGTTTTCTAGTAAGAAATAACAATGCTCCCCCTATCCAGCTCAGCAGAGGATGTTAACAAGAACACCAAAATAAAGTTCCTCTGGATCTTGCAGTAGAACTATTGATTGCCCTTCTACTGCTTATAGTGCTTCATTAAACAGTTACAGACAGATTTCCCTGGCTGGTGTCACACCTGGGGACTGCTGAGGACACTGAGCCTCAGAAGTGCCATCATTCCACCTTTCTGTCTCTTTTTCTGATCTGGCTGGGATGGTTCTTTAGTGAAGAGGTTTTGATCTCTTGCTGCTGGAGGTGCCTTCCTCTGGCATGAACAGGCAAAAGAACTGTGCTGATTTGAAGAGGGGAATATCAGTGTTTGAATAGTGCTTCCTTGCATCTTTATAGATTTATCTACACAAGAGCCAGGGTTAGAATTGCCACCTGTGGGAGCTGGAGTTACCTCTGGAGTTTGATATGGGCCTGTCCTCTTCAACAGCTGACTTTTCTTCCCAGTTCATTGGGAATCCTCCATGGATTTTCTTTCTAAGTGTGCATAGCGGACATATTATCCACCAAAAAACTGGAGCAGCTTCCCTCCAGGCTGGAATGTAAATAAATTCCAGCAGTGCTGGTGTTCATGAAGAATCCATGTAGGACCAAATCCTTTTTATGGTTTGGGTCAGATTGTGTTTGTTCTTGTGGTACAGGAGCTGTTTGGTGCTGTTTTGTTCACACTCACTTGGAAGGAAAGGGAATATTTACATCCTTGTTGGAACTGGTAGGTAAAAACAAGTAGCTTTTTTTGTTTTGGTTGATTGCATATTTTTGTTTTTCTTTCATATGTTTGAATTTAATCTGTAAGGATGTAAGGTCTTGTTTCTATTGAATTATGCTAAACTACACTGAAATGTATATATTTTTTGACTATTGATATTCAAATTAAGTCAAAAGAAAAAATGGCTTTTGGCTATACCATACAGTTAAAAATATACATGTAAAGAATATGCATGTAAAATAAGGCAAGTTTTTTGGCAAAACTTGAATAGAAAGTTAAAATGTGTGTTTGAAATAGTCTCAGTCTATTGCATCAGACAGTTCTAGATGCAGATGAAAAGTGATCAGAAGTGTAATATTTTAGAGACTGTGGCAGTTTTGCCTTGGTTATCCTGCTGGAATGCCAGTGTTCAGATGTTGTCACACTGGAATTTGATTTCAGTTGAAGCTTGGCTGAGGGATGTCACCCAGCCAGGTGCTGCTCATGTTCTGTAATATTTGTTTGGGGTGGAAGCTACCCTCTGACCTGGGAGGGTGGCATTAGGTTGTCAATAAGGATATGAACTGGCTGATGCCAGCACCTCCCTCAATGACACTGGAACTTGGGAATTACAGGAATGGAAGTTCTTGCTGTGATACCCAGCACTCAGGTGCTGCAGAGCTGCAGGGATGGCTGTCTCCTGGATGCTTGGATAGAGCATGTGGTGTTATCAGTGTCTTCCAAATTGTATTTAAATGTGTGCATACTCTTGATCCCCATGGGGTTTTTTGTTTGTTTTTTTCCCCTAGTTTATCCTGAGAGAATCAGGATAAGCATTGAATCTGCTTTTTCCCCCACTTTTCTTTGTTATGCAATCCTGTTCATTCTCAGGTATGTTTTCATAGGGGAGTTTAAAATGAGCTTCATGACATATGTATTCTTTACCTAATTCTGAGCATGACATAAAAAGGAATCTTTTTCTGCTACAGTAAATATTTTTGTAGTACAGCATGCTTATTTAATGTAAGTAGGTTTCCGAGATACCGTGCAAAATGGGACCCAATTTTATTAGAGTAGCCTAAAGAACAGAATAAATCCTTTAAGCCAATTGTATAAAAATGCAAATTTAAGTCAAGCAATTAAAAACAGATAGAAATTAGAGATTTGGATTTTGCAGAGCAAGCTTTCCACAGCCACTGCCAGATTACTGTGCAATTTATCTGGATTCTGTCAGCGATAGTCAGAGCAGATTTTGATAAAGAGCAGCAAATCTGTCCCTCTGTAGCTCCTGTGACTTGCCGCAAATTTCATTCAAGTTGAAGCATCTGTACAATCCCTTGAATAATTTGGAGTTAATCATTTGTACTTCACAGCCTCTGATAGGCCTTAGACTTGGGGGGTGGGAACAGATTTGGCTTTTTAATCGCCTTGTATATTGTACAGCGTGAGATAAATGACACAGACTGTCTGAAATCTACATTCTTGCTTCTGATGCAAAACTGTAATTAATTTTGTGCAGTGTTTCAGAATTGATCGTGGTCACTTGAATTTCTAATTTTTCATTCACTTCAAAGACCTTTTTTAAAAAAGAATGTGCTTAGAGTGTGTGAATGCTCTCGGATGCTAGTGTACTAAATGACTATTTTACGCCTCTTTTTCAATAAGGTGAAACAGAGGTCAAGGCGTGTGGCTCGTGTTTATCTCTGTCCCAGCCTGCTTCAGGATGTATTTTCTGACTTATAGGAAATGCAATCAAACTTAGGAAATTACATCTAAATACTTAGGCTGCAGTGTGTTCACTTCTGTGCCTTGTAGAAATCCAAAAGGCTTCTTTCAGAAATCCTTTTCAGTATAAAACAATTAAGCACAATTTAGGCAATAATTACCCTAATTAACTACACTATAATGTTTGTATTCAAGATTATAGAAACATTGTATCTGTTCTCTGCTGCAATAACAACAAGTCTTCCTAATTTCTCTGTATTGATAGTACTTGTATGTGCTTCTTTGTTTGGTATATTTCACTGTAAAAATATTTGTCAGTGAAAGATTGAACAATATGAATGAATTTGATTATGCCATTGTCAAAAACCCCATGCATCACAATTTCTTGTTTTTAATCACTACTGTAAACCTCACAGCCTGAGGGCATAGTTTTAATTTGGGTGCCTTACTAATGAAAAGAAAAAAATAATTGTTTTGCCTGGATTTAATAATAAGCAATAAAATCAGCCAACCAGATTTTACCTCTGCATTCAATCTCTTTTTTATTATAAAACATTTTTGTCCTTTTTTTTAGATTACAGGCGTAGATACCGAACATTTTACTAATAAATATTTCAGTTTGCTTATGAAGGCTAATGCTGTCATCTGAATATGGAATTATATTTCTTTCATGCTTCATTATCATTTCATGGTAGTAATGACAGTGAGGCGATGGAATATTTACAGGCTTTTCAGAAGACATTTATCCAATACATTTCCCTGAAGGGCACCTAGGCTTAAAGATACATTATCCTTTTATAAAACACTGCCCAGAATCCCAATTTCTGAATCAACCAATCAGAACTTGTTTCGCAGCAGTTACTGCTAAAACCCTCAAGCCAGTCTCATATTAATCCTGTGAATTTGGTGATGGGGGGGTGTGAGTGGAGGGCTGGGGGAGAGGGGGAAGAGGAAGCACTCACTCCTTAATCATCAGGCTTGGTACTTCAAGTAAAATATGTTATTTCTTCTGGACTGATACAGTTTTTCAAACGTGTACCTGGAACATTTCGTTGAGGTTGGGTGGACTGCAGCAATGAAGGCTGGTTGCTCAAATTTGGGTGATTTTTTTAAATTTCAGATTTGTTAGGCTTAATTTGCATTAATTGACGATGTCTTTGTCTGTTGGACTGTTGCATGAGCAGATTCCTTGGATCTCTGTTCTAGTACATAAATACATCACACAAATCCATCTCAGGTTAAACTCAGGCATTCATTCAATCTGTGGCTCAGTAGTTTGGGCTTCCTCTCAGCGTGCCCTTGTGCTTTGTGGAAAAGCAGCACTTTTTTGTGTCTAGGTAAAGGTTCTTATTTTTAAAGAAGAGAAGAAAGCAGAAGTTTTACACTGCTCTGACAGCAGTGATTAGTTCAGTGATTAGTTGTTGGAAGAGGTAATGGAGTCAGGGTTTTGCTTCTGCTGGTGGCCCTCTGTACTTTTGTCTATGCTGCACTTGGCAGAGAGATTTCTTTTGATATTCCAGAAGAACTCGAGCTGAAGTACTGCAGAGCTCTGTAGGAGCTGATGGACTCTGTGCCCTTTGTTAAAGCCAGCCTGAGGATCTCTGCTGCATGGCAGTAAGTGATTTAGACATAACATGCACTGTGCTGAAATTAATACAGTGGAAAGATCCCTATACTGGCAGTCCCTGGTGCTCAACGTACTCCAAGGTAGACAAAGGTGAATTTTTTTTAGCGAAAGCTGTAGAACAAACCTTTATTAGAAAAATCCCTGTGTAATAACAATGAAGAATTATCTCATCTGAGAGATGTACAGCCTGAGCTGCATGCAGCTTATTTTCTCCTCCTCAAAGTGATGATTTTAAATTTCTCTGTCCAGGAGTTCTAACTTACAGCTTCAAAATCCTGAGGTATTTTGAAGTGTATGCAGTATTTGCCACTAAACCAATTGGCATATACCATCTGTTACCACATGCACGTATCCAAGATACTGCATTTTATCCCCAGAAGGGGTGTAGAAAATGCATGTCTGCCAAAAAAGTTGAGTGGCTGTGGTGAAGGAGTCTGCAGTTACATTTATGCTCTTTGGCAGCCAATCTCAGTGCCTCTGGTAGTCCTGGGAGCAGGAACTTCTTCTCCTCTTCTGTCTTTCCTAAAATGTGAGTTTTTAAATTCACATGGGCAACTCACTTTGGGGCATATTTTGAGTGGTCTTGAGACTTGGTTCTCTTTCTGACAACTTGATCTTCATTATTGCATACAAATTTCTGAGCAAGAGCATCATGAAATAAATACCTGTGTATTTTCTGCTCTAACTGCTTGTTTTGTGCCTGAGAACAGATAATTAGAGATAAATGTGCTCAGATGTGCACCTGCATATCAATTTGGCTGCAAAAATAATTTCTGTTGTTCAGTTCTCGGTGTCTATCAGTGTAACAGCCACTACACAAAGAGGACTTAGCAGGTCTCGAGCCCCAGTTGTTGTTTAAGTAAAAGCAAAATTCCATATACACAGAGTGAAGATCTTAAGGTAAGACTGATACACTCCCTCTGACTGGATTAAAAAATATGCATATCATAAACTGACCACTGGTTTGCAAATTAAAAGTGATTCTTGTGCTAAAGTCAGCATAGCTTAGAATATTCTTTTGCTTCTACAGTCACGGAGCCTTTTTTTCTTTCTATCAATATGGGACTGGTCATGCCCAACATTGTTCTGGTAAAAGGAGAATTCCCTGAGTCCCTTTTGTTGGCACTGAGCACATCCACTTATTTTCACAACATTAGGAAAGAAGATGCCTGATGTATTTGAGCAGAAATCAGTCCTAGTGGCTGTTAATCTCAGTGAAACCACAAAGCTGTTCTACAGTACAATTAAATTCCCAGTTAACAATCTTGTGTATATCTTCACTAATGCTGTTGTTTCCTCTGTAATCTCCACTGAAATGCTTTAATGATTTCTAATGACTTCTAGATCTAAAGCAAGATTTATCTTGTAGACTGTGCATACTTGTTGATGCTCTGTCTGAAGCTGTAGATACAAACATAATGGTGAGTCACCACTGTGCACAGGCTGTTGGTGCTGGTTTGGAGAATTGCAGTACTGCTGACATACCAGTGATAGTAAAGTTGGTGTTTTGCATATCTGCCTTTGTCTGGAATGCCTGTGGCTGTAGCTGTTTGAGCTGTTCACCTCTTGCTGCTGGATAACAGGTCTAGAGAGTGGTGGCTGTGCTGCTGTCCATCAGCATTGGCAGTAAACTGCTGGAGGTGCTTGGAGCAGTGTTTGAGGAAATGTGCCAACCTGCTGGTGGAATATGGATCCATAATGCTCATCGTGGCCTGAGAGAAATGTGGAGCTCAATAGGAGTGGCAAATGAAAGGAGCTGGGCTGATCTTGAAAACCTAACCTCTACTTAAAGCTCTTGCCCTTCTCACAAACCCAAAACCGAAATAATTGGGCTAAATCTCAGTACTTAGATTCAGGCTTTTGGGAGGAGCAGAAAAACCAGATTTGTCTACAATCATCTTAATAAATATCCTCATATTTTATCCCTGTTTGTTCCTCTCTTCTCAATGTGCAGAAATGTCTGTCCTTGAAGATGAGATGATTGGAGATTAGATACTCTGGCTGCATGCAGATCCTGAGCTGCCATGGTGGGAAGGACAGGTCTGCATGACAATTGCTCCATATATTAGATACATATAAGGGTTCACTTAGTGTCAATAGTTCTGAGAATTAATATTTGGAAGCATCAGCATGAGCTATTTGTAAGATCTTTCAGAAAAAGCCTTTCCTGCTTATGATTTACTTTGAAGAATAACACTCTCCTTCCAGAACTTGTTTCAGTAGGTTGGCTTTAAGAGCATCAAAGGAATGAGACCTCTCTAAAGTGAATGCTAAACTGAAGATATATTTGATTACAAAGGAGATTGTGCATAACAGTAATTTGTATCTCTAAATAACCTCTCATGCAGTAGATTTACAGTTGGGATGTGTGAGGGGGTGTGCCTCATGCTGCAGGATCATAAAGCTTGTAGATAAAATGCAAGATATTACTGGAGCATGCCTTTCACCCCTCTGAGTGCCAGGTATCTCATCTTACAATAAAGCACTTCTTATTTTTTTTTTTTTTTTTTTTAAATTTGTTTGGTTTTGGTTTGTTTTTTTTTAAGTAGAAAGAGCCCTCACCAAAATCACAACCAAATTTGTCAGCCAAAACATCCAGAGCAAATGCATTTAAATTTAAAGCACCAGGTTGAAGCAATATTTAAAAGAAAAGTTCTTCTTAAAACCAAATTTTGCAATTGCAACTTAGTTCTTCCTGAATAAGGTAAAGATAATAACAAATAAAATCGAATAATCCAACCTACTTTCAGGTGTAGGTAAAAAAATGTTGCATTGCCATTAGCACAAAATTGTTCAAACATGTTGATTACTTGCTCAGTTCATTAGAGTGCCATGCAAAGGGAGAAAAAAAAATTAGTAATTGTTATGGTGTTTTGAGCAGAAATATCTGTTGTGGGCTGTGAAGGATATCACTCCATGCCTGACCAGGTAAATTATACATGAATGCTGTGGAATTGTTTTGGTGTCACTGCTCTGGCATAGCCTGTGTCCAGTTCTGGACAATTGCAACTGGACAATTGTTGTAACTCCCTCCCTCCCTCTGGATGAGCCCATTAGCAGGCATTGACTGCCCACTGTAATCTTGATTTCCTTTCTAGTTGCTGATAATAAGAAAAATGTTATAATTACACTAGACAGGTTTCTGAAATTGTGGTTATCTAAGTAATAATCTTGCAGCACAGGCTTTCTTTGTTTTTAAAAGCCCAAGACTACTTTTCACCTTGTGATTAACCAGGAAAAGGGGGTAACATCAAGCAAATGCACATGCTGTCCCCATCCCTTAAGCCTCCTGCTAAATCCTAAGCAGCTGTGTATGATTGTTATTACTCAAGAGATTTTGAACTCATAACATTTGAGATGAAAAAAAGGACTCAGAGCTGCTCACCAATCAAGAATGAAACATTTCCACTCTGCAAGAGTTGCCCCGATAGAGAATAAATCTGTAAATCATTAAGCATGTTGTGTCCCCCCCAAGTGTGCATCACTGTGCAGAGGTTTAGGGCAAATACAGCCCCTTGTACACTCCTGGTGGCTGGGATCTGATACAACACTTGCTTTAAAATCCACTTTGATCAGTGAACATTAACCAAAGTGTCGACAAAAGGTCATTTGGCCTCAGGGAGGAAATGGAAAATTTTATGTACAGAACACATTGCAGTGAGTACAGGGTCATTATAACCATGAGAATAGCTGTTGTGGCTTTTACTTTTTTTTTTTCCTCTTTTTTTTTTTTTTTTTTTTTTTTTGGCAGTATTTTTCAATGTTTTTGGNTTTTTTTTTTGGCTTGGCTACTATATGACTTTGAACTTGGCATGGAAGCACAGGCTGCTGAAGCAAGAACTCCTCCCTCCAGTGATCACATGAGCCCCTGTGAATTACTGACAGGGCCAGTGTAAAGAGCCTCGTCCCACAGCAGATATCATATTTTGACATAGGACTTCAATTGCAAAAATGTTGATGACCAGTGCAAATGTATCGATTTGTGTTTTTTTTTTTCTCCCCCCTCAATAGACCAAAGTGTTGTTTGTAGTTAGAAGAGAAGAAAGCTAGTGAAACAGAGTTGAATCTACTTCTTAGAAGCCTGGGTTATCAAACTCATTAATCTACATGTCAAGAGGCTAGGAATGAATAATTGTGTGTAGAATTTATCTGCCAACATGATAGCTACTTTTCAGCTCTCTCTTCAGAGCTCTTTCATTGTGCTTGGCTTTATTATATGCTTTGTCTTTTCTATTTCTAGTCTGTTGGGGAGGTATAGAAATATGTACCTCAGCACTACAGAGGACAGTTGCTGTGAAACATGGCACTGGTTAGTTTTTTTGCATGCACATTTTTTCTTACCTAGGTGTTTAAGCATCGGGGTAGCTTGCAAGATTTACTTTGTTCACATATTAATTCTAAGCATTATGAATTCCACAAAAAGAAAAAAAAAATCACCTTGAAGGTAACATCTTTGTGCTTTTTGCCCTTTTTTTTTTTTACAGCTTTGTGGTCAATATTGGCCTTTTTATTAGAATAGTGTTCTTGTTAGTAAAGCTGTAAGTGATGAGGATTCAGGGCATTTTATAACAATGGTGTTTCAGGAATCTCAGTACTGTTGAGTTGTTCTCTCTTATTTGCTGTGTGGGTTTTCATTGCCATAAAGGATAAAATCCAGAACCAAAGCTGGTGTGGAGAGGCTGGTGGAAAGCAGCTTTGGCAGGGATGTGATGCTAATTTGAGTTCAGAATGTAAATTACTTTCTAAAAGAACATTATCCCAATTCTGATCTTCAGTTTATATTATGCCAATTTGGCAGTACAGTAAATAAACTACTTTGTCCAGGACTTCCTATTTTATTTATACCAAATCTGCATGCCTTAGTCTTGCTTACTGTGGCTGTTTTCAAGACAAAATATTCACATAATTCTGTTGCCACAATTTAATTTCAAATCTGTAATATCTAGGAGCTGTTGCACTTGATTCTTGGAAAATTCCTGGGGATGTGTGGTGTGTGTTATTTTTTTGTTTGCTTGCTTCTTTACTGGGGCAAATGATGTATCAGAATTTTGTCAGCAATCAAAACCATTATCCAGACTAGTCTGTATCTGCTGATACCCAGGAATTCATAGGGAGAAGTAATAATTATTAACACTCATAGCAAAAGTCATACTTGCTGCTCTTCTTTTGCCTGAGCTCTCTCTGAGGCATCTGTCCTGTTTCCTGGCACAGCCAGAAAGCTTCACAGAGATATTACCCAGGTGTTGCATTTCTATCTCTTTTCCCAGGTATCTGTGTGACACTGGTAGCAAAATTCAGCATTTGGCCCTTGTTACACTGGCATTACAGCACTGTAAATTGACTAGTGAGAGGTAAATAGTGTATTTTTAAAGGGTCATGAACAATGCCTGCTCATGTTTTCACTGTACCATTCGATGAAATGAAAATGTGTAATGAGAAAGGGAGGGAGTTTCCTATTGAGTGTGTATATGGTAAGCCAGAACTCTGTTTATTGTAACAGAATGAAAGTACTGCAAGTCTAAGTGGTTTCAACGATGTTTCCTTCATCCCAGGAGCATCTGAACCCAGCTTCTGCCTTGTCAGCCACATTTATGATGTGTTCATAATTAAATGTCCACGAAGCTCACAGCATGCTGACCACAGAGGGGCCATAAGCAGTAAAGATAAATGAGAGAGAGAGATGTAATATTGCTTCACTTGTGGGTTTAGTCTGATGTTAAAGATTGTCAGTGATAATTATTAATATGTGACCTGGTTGAGTCTTTATGTGAACAATCACAATTTTAATAAAGTGGTAAACTCTGCTCTCTCTATGTAATCTCACTCTATACTTGACTGTTTTACAATTAACTCTAGAATTTCAGAAAAATTTTCAGTCATTGAATAATAATATGGTAGCCTATTAATGTGAACATGCTGCTACTGATGTTTTTATTTAAAGCTTAAGTAGGACTAAAATTAGAAAGAAATTGAAAAGAAAACTATAGTCTAAATTGTGGTGTGGATCAAATCTAATCTGGTCAATTGTTTGTCACCTCAAATGAGTCTTTGGCATCCTTCTTGTTAATACTAGTAAAAAACAGCTGGATGTGCTAAATGGTATCTATAATCCTACATCTGTTTTCACCTAAATTTTCAGTTTATTGCAGAGGGTCCACTCACCTGATTGTTACCAAAAATATTAGTGTTGTGGAACAGCAAAAATGTTTTGTTGTTGCATTTGATGTTTAAGACTTGCCACTTATCTTCTTCTGCTTGTATCTCTCAACTGTATTTATTAACAATTGAACAGGAGATGTATTCCAGTTCAGAAAATCAAAATAACGTAGAATGTCATAAATTTGTAAAGAAAGGTTGCCCTGTGACTGGCATGCTGCTAAAAACTGCCCAATGAATATTTAAAATGTATTATCTCTTAGGTTTTCAAAATGTGATTGCAAGAGGAGTGCTGTTTAGTTGTATCAGGAATTAATGATCCAATACAAAATTATTTTTGAAAGAGCAGTGAACATATCAAGGCAACAAGTTACTGTAGGTAATGCTGTTTTGGTGTTTGAAATTTTGGACTGTAGGAATGCCAGATATTTACAGTAGTGCATCTGAATTTTGTTTCTTTTTCTCCATCATTATATAGGTGGAATGAAAAAGTGTGAACTGTAGAAATCAGGTATTAAAATATTTTTCAGAGCTGGTTACTTTTTTGTTATTTAAAAAAAATAATTTTGCACATTTTCACATAATAGATTTTTTAATTTCATACCAAGAAATAATTGTTATTTTCGAGTGTGTATGTGTTTATCTTTTAAAGGCTGTTTTGCAGCTGGAATTCCCATCTACCTGGCTGCATTTTCATATGCATGGCAGCTGCAGTTACTGGTTAGTATTTACCTGGTTACCAATTACCCCCAGAGCTCCATAAATTCAGAATCTGATTCTGACACTCTCACAAATATTTCTTCTTCACTTTGTAAGTCTTTTCTGAAAGGTGGATGGAAATTTTTCACCTGAGGGACGGCAGCTGTAAGGTGGTAGAACCAAATGAAGTCTTAGGTATGTTCCCGCATGCTCTTACTGAGGAATTTAATGGGTTTATTTGGGAAGTAAGATACCAATGTAGCCTTAGTAAAAGTAGGAGAAACTGATTCAGATTTTTTTAAATTTTAATTTGGGTAGAAAGGTGTGAGAGAGAGGTGAAAATTCTGTTTCTCTGGAATAGTGTATAGGATATATACAGGGTATAGTGTGGGCACAAAATACTGCCAAACCATTTTCCTCTGCTGATACTGGTGCCTGTGCAGGAACAACTCTTTGCTGTTCTGCTGTGTTTTGAAATGTGCCTCGATTTTCTGTGCTCTAAAAGGTGCAGTTTATCCCTGAATCCGACCATTCCTTTAACTCACCAGTGTATGCAAACTATTAATGATACTTAAGTGATGTGTACGTCACAATGGATGGTAGTTTTATGATGTTAATAAAAGTAATTATATGCACCAATATGGTAAAAAAAAAAGAGTAAAATTCAAGGAAATGTTTATTAAATGCAATCATTTATTGGAAACAAATGCTGCAGTGTTGTCTTTGTTTGGTTGATCAGCCCAAGCATTTTATCAAAGTTTGCCTGTCAGGCTTGCATGTCTTTGCAAGCCTAATTGACGCTAATAGACTTGAAAAGAGGAGGAGTAAACTTAGAACATAATGCATATATAAAGATCCAGAGAATTGGTAACTAGTTATAAATGCATCAAAGTGCTTTCAAATGAAAAGCTTAAACAAAGGAATAACATTTGGATAATAAAGAAGTCCATTACGCTTAAATGGCTACGAACAGGTAAAAAAAAAAAGAGGTGTTCTGTCAAATCAATACTTGTAGTGCAAAATTAATCACACATTTGACAAGACATGATTCTGTGTTATTTCCACCTACTGTATCTGATTCCATCTGAACATCCATTATTAATAAAATAGTCTCTCTCAAGAAATTCATTATCCTAGAATAAATACTTTAATTTTTTGCTAAAATGTAATTTGAAATGGTATTTCTCATTTCATTCAGTACTGATATTTTTTGTGAATATTTTTCTCCATCTCACTTCAATAATTGTATCCCTCTCCCATTAGTTCTGTTCACATGGTACTTATCTTTTTCTTATTTTACACGACTCCAACTGTGAAACTGTGGCCTACATACAAAATGTCACTCAAGCTCATAGAGGCTGAGCACTCTTGATTTTAGGAGTATGTAATATCAATCTGTTTTCTACAGATTCATTTCTTCATTTATTTGTTTTCTTTTTCATAAATATGTGGACCACAATAGTTGATTACTGCTTTTGAATTCTACAAATAGAGACTTTATGGAAAATGCTGTTGGTGTTGTAAATGGTGAGAAGTCTGGATGGTGAGGGGACAAAAAATAAAAAGGTCTAGTCTGGTTCTTGCTGAAGTAAAGAGAATAAATATTGTGGGGAGACAACAGCCACAACTACTTGGATTAGGATATTCAAGAGTTTTGTGAGTGAGACCAGGAATGGTGGATTTGAGTTCGTCTCCCAAAGGCAGGGATGATAAACTCTAAACTACATTGCAATGTTACATTTTTAACCTGTGTAGGAAAGTCTTTTTCTTTGATAACTTTTTATTTTATATTTGTTTTCCATAACCTTTTGAATTATTTTTATAATAACATATTGTAATTATCTGCATTTCTGTCTTGTAGCTGAAAATTTTAAAAGCAATTGCAGAACTCCAACATTAGGTCAATATAACTATAGAATTTTTTGCTGTTCTCTTGTTTATAACTTTTGAAATCTGAAAAGAACTTGAAAGAACACAAACGTTTAGTGCTTACTTCTGAGAAATAAGTTATTTAAAATACAGTCATTCCATAGCTTTTGAAATCAAAATTATTGGGATCCATTATTCAAATATGAAAGTTAATTGGACCGTAGCTACATCAGTGGATTGCTACTCCTCCATTTTTTTGACTATTTGAGTAATAAAGTCTAATGACATAATGGAAGTATACTTTCCTTGAACATATTAAGTTCTCATTGACAAACTTTAGAATGAAAATGTGAGTGTTAAACGCCATTCCTTTGTAGTAGACATTTGCAGTTACTTTTACATTATTTTATAATGTTGACAATTTTATGCTAGATATGCAGAATTCATTGAAATAATAGAGCATTGTTCACAAGACACATTTGCCTATGTGTTAGATAATGAAATATGATAATATGCTTTGCAAGGCTGCAATATAATAAAAGAGTTCAAATTTGCCATATAAATGTAAAGGAGTAAATAAAATCACTGCAGATGATGCACATTTTGTTCCCAGTGCACATTATAGACCATAAGCAAAGTGCTCATGGTGAAAGTTTTGAAAAGTGTCCAACTGACTTATGAAGTTTTACTGGCTTTAAAACTGGTCTCAGGAGACTTGCAATGGGTCTTAAATTTACACTGATAAATTTAGACTGATAAATACACGTGCCATGGACTATCAACATTTAACTATCAAAATTGTTGGCTAACCAGGTGCTGCTAAAAAGAAAAGCCCTCCTTTCCGCTGTTGTGGCTATTTGATAGTTCTCTGTATGGTGAATCTTGAGGGCAAAAGGCTGAAATTATGGATGGCCTTGTTGAAGTTAATGCCATTTTTCGTAGACTTAGACCCTGTAATACAGGGCCAGCTTGAACTGCAATTTAAATTGGAGCTGTTGGTGTCAAAATCAATAATTAAATGTACTTGGGAAAGAAAACAACTCCCAAACTTGCAGGTGTAAGCTGTCAGGAACTAGCCACAGTGGCTGCAGTAAAGAACTGAGTGGAAATCAGTGTTTGGAATGACTTCCAGTCCCTGATCCCCTGTGGCACCCAGAACTGTAGGGTGTACAGGCAGTTGTGTTTCCTAACTCTGAGGAAGGGCAGGCTTTCGTAGGGATCCTTAAAAGAAAAAAGGAGAGGTTTTTGGAGGTTTTTGGATTCAAACTGCTTTCAGCCCATGAGTGTTAGCTCAAAGAAATTTATTAGAGGAAGAAATGCCTTAAATACTTTGATTATGCTAACTTCAGACAGACCCATTTGCCTGTGTATTGTTGTCTTATTTTTCCCCTCCTATTTTAATATTCATAAAGTAGATTCCTTTTTTTTCTGTATGTCACTGAGTAATGTGCCACTTACTCAAATTCCAGAGATGGTTCAGCTGGAATACATGCCAATTCTATAGGCCTGTGAGTGTAGATGAAAAACATAAAAGTGGATGTTTATTTTTAAGTTAATCTTTCTTGCTTTCTGTATGTAACTCTTGGACCAACTGCATGGAAATTCATGTATGGCAAAGGATACTCTTTCATCAAATTTTGGACCATATTCAGTAAAAGCAGAGGAGAGCTGTTCTGTGATGAGGTGAGGATGTCCACCACCTTTTTTTCATGAGTGGTGAAAATGTCAGAATCCTTCAGAATCCTTGAGCTGCTGAGTAAACACAAGTTCTTGACCAAGAACCAGACATTTAAAGGTGGTGTGGCCTTTGGGGTTCTCTGAGTAATTGAGTGCTGGTTGCTTGAACCTCTCACTTAATCAGCCACGTGTTCTCTGAAAGCCTGAAAAGCACTGACCAAATTTATCTGACTTTTATGTACATTGGGCAGAGGAAAACACCACAGGCTGCTGTGTTTGAAGTGGTAGAATCCTCATAAAGGGGAGAAACGTGTCCTGGTGACTGCCACTGCCCTTGTGATCTGGTGCATTCTGAACAGATGGTTCATAGCATTGGCTACACAAAAATGTCACTTTCTTCCAAGTCCAAATAAGGTAGATCTAGAGTGAAGTGGGGTGGGATATTTGGGTAACTGATTTTACTCAGAGTGGTAGCCAGACAGGAATATTTTTCTTGTATTTTTAATACATTCATCAGAAGCCTTGATGTTGAATAGCAGAATGAATTTAAAAGAACTCATGCCCAGGTATTTTTTTTGAGCATTCACAATTTCTTTTCATTTCTAAGAACGCCACACATTGTGTGACCTCATGCAGAACTGATCAGAAATGAAGATTAACTGGATTTTTAACATAAAAAAGTGAACTAAAATTGAGACAAATGTAGAAGTTTGGATTTATAAACTGTATCTTCTGTAAGTTATGTGGTTAGAAAGAAGGATTAAGTAGCTTTTTGATTAGGTTTTTGATGGCATGTTGCTTGTTGCTCTCATCAGAATTGTGATATATTCATCTTCTTTGCTTCATCTTGAATGAGAATGCTCTACAAAACTTGTGGTTCTTGTCCTATTTTAAGCCTGTAAATTATGACAAAGAGTTTGATTTGGGTTCTCTAATTGTGTTCCTGTTTTGTTCTAGTGACATAATAGAAGCAGATGTTGGGTTAAATGTAACTTTTCCCTTTTAGTACAAGGTTTTCTCTGTGCCTGCTCATAACGAGGGGTGCAGCAAATAAACTCTTCTGTAGTTGGAATTTGATTAATATGGTGGTCGTGCCCACTCGTCCCCCTGCTTGAATGGATGTGCTGTCATTATAAAAGGAAATATAAATGGCATTGATCACAGCTGAAAACGTGGCTCCTCCTGCTGCTGCTCTGAATGACAGTTGTAGAATGCTGTCTGTGGGGAAAGCTGCTGATTCTTGATTCATAAAGCTATTTTTCTTTGTTAGAGATAAGAAGAACTCAAAGTGGAAATGGAACTAGTGCTAGAAAATGCCAAGGGAGTTTCTTGGTTCAGCTATTGGGAAGCTGACAGTTAAATATACTCTTGTCCTTTTCACTAAGTGTTATTATTACTTCTCTGTGCTCTGATGATTTCTGGAGTTACCAATGTGCTGCTAGGGTTGAAGCTGAGAACTATTATAAATTCTTATTCCAAAATATGATTTAATTTATTCATCAGAACAGATATTTCTTACTTGTTCTGCCACAAATGTTGAGAATTTGTGCAAAGCTTTGTTGTTTTGATCTTAAAATGATAAATAAAGAGGATATTGGTTAACTCTGGGTTTAGATAATAGGATTTTAAGCTGATTTTCTTTCCTGAGTGATCACCTATACCTTTTTCATTAAAAATTTGGCTTTGATATTGCAAGAAGCAGTTCTATTCCTTTAAGATACCTCACTCTTTTTTCCATTGTCCTGTTAAGGCTCTATCAGCCTGGCAGTTTCCCTGGATCTAGGAATGCAGGTAAGAAATAAGAGAAGAAATATCACTGTTCTGTCAAGCACGACATACCTCAAACTGATTTGACTGAGACCTATGATGCATTAAATTCCTCCAAAAGAAGAGTTTCTCACTTTTAATAAACATTAAACTTAATTTTGGTTTTGTTCGTGGCCTGTGAGCACACCTTCTTTGTATCCTGGTTTTTCCTCCTGTGAGTTTGCAGTTCTCCATTCTGAAACTGGATTGAATGTGATTTATTCTGTGGGAATGTTTTATGCTTCCAAGAGATGAACAGATGTTTAGAAAACAAAGCTACTAGTCACTAGTTTTGTTACAGCTACCCTAGTAATCAACTGCATGAATTTTACAGCAGAGCTGCATTGGAGTGAATGTTTCAGAGGCATTTCAATCAAATGTGGTGCCATTCTGAGCTTGAAACATAGGCTTAGATTTATTTTTCTAGCAGTGCAATCCTCAAAGATTATACTTCATGCACCATTTTCAGGCATGTCAACATCCCTTACAAAATACAAAGATGAGCGTTATTTCATGGAGGTGGCACAAAGTAATACAATAAAATGGATTTATTTCATCTTAATTTATTTAAAATGTGCATAGACTGAACTGGAGTAAAATCTGTGAGATGAAATATCTTGTTCACATGAATACATTGGGGGGAAAAAAGTCAGCACTGTTTTAACTTGGAAAAGAGAAGGGGAACATGGGGCCTGTTTTTACAGGCATGGTTAGATGTTCTTCTAGTGATAGGTTTAATGGTGTTAGCATAGAGATTTAATTTTCCAGTGTCCAAGAGTACACATCCACTGTAGTCTGAGCTGTCCTGCAAGCCCTGCTTGGCAATACTCTTCAGTGGCTGTTACAAGTCAGGACTTCTGCTTATTTCCTTGGCTGTGCTGCAGATTTGAGGCAGCACACAGTGGCACTAAGACACAAACTCTGATAATTAAGATAAAAGAAAAAGCCTTCTCTTTAATGTCACTAGCATTAGGCACAGTTCTGAGTACAGAGCTGGACTGATTCACTAGAAACAAATATATCTAAGCTATGATTAATCTCTGTTTAAAACCTCAGCACTCTGACAGCACAGTGGGGCTTAAGTAGATAAAAAGTATGGGTGTAGTGTAACTTTGTTCTGGGTAGTAACTTATGCAGGCTGGGCTGTGCTCTCTAGAGTGTACCTGACCAGATCTTAGCTGATTTTTCTCTAGAGCTGGTTCTCTGCATTCACTTTGATATGTGCTTAGTTTCTACTTTAGCAAATGCATCATCCCTCCATTTCCCCTCTTACAGCTTTTCCATCTTTCCTGTTTCAGCATCCAGGTGAATTTGAAGCTAGGCTGTGCAAATGATTGCTTTGCAGCTGGCTTTTGGAATGCCATCATTTTTTAAATTGAAAATTTATACTACTATTCTGATGAAGATATCACTGCTATCTTTAGCTGTCATGGTACTAAATATGAAAAAAACAGAAAGAAAAACCTCAACTTCACCAAATTATTGCATTGCAAGAATTTGGTTACAAGGAAGTAACTGTGGTGATATCCCAAGGTTGGGAGGAAACACTGATGTTTTATATTTTGTATTAAAACTAGTATTTAAGCACTGATTTTCATAGATGAGAGCAGCACTGATTTTTTCAGATAATAGCTTTGGGTTTGTGTTTGTCAGAGTTAGGCTGAAAAGCTTCAGTGCCCACAGAAGCAAATATAAACTGTTTATTTCTACCAGAGGTAAGTATAGACTTTGGCTCTGCCTCTGTCAGCCAGGAGATCTTTCTGAGGAATGCTATCAGTCTCCAGAGGCTTTTATGGATTTGAAGTTACTTGAATTGTGCTTGAGTGCATTAAAGGGGTATTAAAAGACAAGAGCTTTAAGGTGGGTAGTTGATCTGCCCACAGTGACACAAGGATGAGTTGCTTGCAGGCTACGAGGAGTCTCACTGTGTCAGATGAAGTGCAAGAGGGAATGGCACTGAAATAAGCATGGCATTAACAGGGGGAAAAAAATAAATAGGCAGAATTATAGAATCAGAGTGTTAAAGGTTGAAAGGGACCTTAGAGATCACCTATTCCCAGCCCCCAGCCACAATGGGGGAGACTTTTCCCCTAGACCAGGTTTGTCTGAGGGGTGAGAATCTGCATCAGTGCAGGTGAACAATGCCCAAGAACCACAAACACAAAAAGGATGTAAAAGTTGAGGGTATAATTTGGATTACACTGAGAGTTATATCATCCAACCTCTCTAGCCTTAGGATGACTGCCAGACAAGGTGCATGTTTAAGCATGCATAATCACCCCCAAATTTGAAAAGGAACTTTAAAAATTTCCCCTGCAAATGCTGTGTTTAGTGTCATAAATAATAATGGGTGGCACCAGGAGGAGATTACCTTGCTTCATTTGAAGTAAATACTCAGAGGTCAGCAAGGTTTTTAGTGCTTTGATTGAAAGGTAGGATTGAATGTCTATAAATAAGGACAAATATTCAGTAATTTGTTCTGCACTTAGCTTTATGGATTCTGAATGTAATTTTTTTTTTTGATGGTTCTGTAGCCTTGTGCATCTGGTAATGTACTGATGGGGAAACATGAAGCACAGGGAAAAGTTAATAAAGTAGTAAGCAAAATATTCCCTCTTGAGCCCTGTGTTCCTTAGAGTGGGCTGATCTTCAGAAGGCCATATAGAGGATACTCTTGAGATACCTTGGGTCAGTGATCTGTATAAAAATCAAGTCTGACATGAAGGAGAAGGGTAAAATAATGACATTGTGCCACACTGAGAAAGCAGGAGCTGGGCATGGCCTTGTTTGGGAGAATCTACAAAATTTTAGTTGGGATACGACACATGGGTTGGCTATTACTTGAGCAGCAAGGAATTCTGTGATTATCCTGGATGAATGAGGTGGTTCAGCTGGGAGGATTGAGCACTGGGAGGATGGCTGCAGTGCTTTGTAAGGGTTGTAAAGCCCTGTGCCCAGCCTGGGGATGGAGAGAGACATCCAGTGCCCAGTTATAAGTTCTTTTGTAGCAAAGGTGGATTGATGTTGGTCAAATTTCTTTGATGGCTTAAAATATTTTAGACCCCTCTCTGCTCTGGGCTCAGGGACTTCTGTGGAGTTGGGTGGTCACCTTGTGGAGGAGGAATGGGAAATGGTCAGGGAGTTTAAAGCCAGTGATTTACACAACCTGAGCTTCCCTTGATCCTGGGGAGGGCTCTGAGGTGAGGTTACAGGAGCTTAACTGGAAACAAACCCAGAAATGAGGTTAATATCCATAACAAAATATCCATATTCTGTTATGGACTTGCTGACCCAGAAGCAGGGAGACACCTGAAAATACCAGGAAAATAGTGTAAGACCACACAGGGTTTCTCATCAGGTGCTTTTGATCTGGGTGATTTCTCAAGAGGAATATATACTTTTGGCCAAATAGCCTGCTAGTTCTGGAAAGATGCAAATGCCTCTTGCTGCTTGGTCTATTAATTTGCTGCATGAGAGCAAATGAGTAGATTATTCTGTCCTCTATGCATGAATTAACCTGTGAGGGGATAGTATAGATGATTGGTTTTAACCTGTTAGTGTCTGAAAGGCATTCAGAGCAAGTCCTGGATTTTCTGTCGTCTTCTTTCCTATTTTTGTGTCTTAAAGCCTCATTGATGTTCAAACAACAAATCTGTATATTACTTTTTATTCTGAGTATTTAATTTGAAATTTTAATATATGCATGGTCAATATAGTAATGTAGTAAAATAATTTATAAAGCAGCTAATTTGTATTTTATGAAAATCCAAAAAATGCACCATTTTGGAATTTCTGTAGCTATCAACTTGGTACTCCTTCAAAATAACTACCTTATATATATTATTTAGCATTTAAAATAGGAAAAGTTGAAATAGACATGAGTTCATATTTTAATTGAGCATGCTAATAATCGTATGTCTCAATAACAAAAACCATACACCTTCATAACACATTAATAACTGTCACTTTGTTAGTATGTAACTAATAACTTTGTGTGTTTTTCTGAGTGGATATTTCTGCATTTGCTTCAATCTTGGGTTCAGTTGACCTTAAAAAAAGTCTGAATAATCAACAATGTCATATTGCTTTGAGCAGACTCTTGAACTTTTTTCCCCCTTAACACCAGAAAGAGATGTTATTGTACTGTTTCAAGAATATAATGCAGAAGCAAGGAAAATTCTTAGCCTTGCCTCAGTTTTAATCTGGAGTGGAATACAAAAATCATAAGTGGGTATGAGCAGCAAAAACTTCTATTAGTTTCAGGGATTGTGTTTTTCTGTTGTCACTGAACTACAGGGACACTGGTTTAATGTGATGTATAGTGCAAACAAAATTGTAGAGCTGCAGAGGGATGTTGGTTGCATAAATTTTTCTCTGATGTGTCTTGTGCACCCCATTTGGTGGTAGCAGCTATGGAAAAAATAGTTAATTTCCCAAGAGAAGGCAAACTATACATGGTCAGTGACTAAAATATTTAATAGGAAAGTAGAATAACGTGGAATCCACAGGCTATAGTGCTACCCATTTTGTCACAGTCTTGGCTCAACTTGGCTTTGTGTTTTGTATAACACAATAACCGGAGGAATGTAATTAGAAATCTTCTTACCTAGTAACTGAAATATCTTTTAGAGGAAAATGTTACACAGGTTCAAATAAATATATTATTTTTCATGCTGCCCACCAAATAGTTTTATGCTTTGTCTTACCCTTAGGATAGCCTCATTTGTTTTCAGACCTGTTAAAGTATCAGTTATGTTGAAAGTGGACAGAATTTTAATGTTTGCCATCTCATACCTCATGTTTACCATGCTCATGTATGGAAGCAAAAGCTGTATTTGTGTTTACGTGAGGACGCAGATAGAGACGTATGTGAAAACATCACATGCTTACTGATGTTGCTACCATCTTAAAAGTCATACTGAGACTCCTGGAAATCTGGACAAAAATACTTTTCTAAAGTTCTTTTAAGTTCAAAACTCATAGGTGTGATGGTAAGGTGCTCTGAAATTGAGTTTATTGGCTGTTGGGTTAATCTTATAGGTGACTTTCTCATTTGTGGTTTAAGATACTGCTGACCTTTTGTGGTTTACCTTTCCCTCTCACAAAAGGGACTTTGTTTCAGCATGTCCTTAAAAAATGATTAAATGTTATCAGGTGTTGTAAGGGGGAGAGGGTGGGGTTTGTTTGAACTTGGTTTGTCCCTAAACTGTGATTCTTGCCAACAATAACTCACAAGCTCTGGGGCTACTCCACTCTGTCAGCTTGTCATTCTGCAGGTTTTGTGCAGCAGACTTGGTCCTTCATTACAGTTCACAAAGCATTTATCATGCAGAGAGTGCTGCTGTAATTAAATTACACAAAACCAGCCAAACACAAAGTAGAAGTTTTAATCAAAGGCACATTTTGCCTACTAATAAGACTGTTCAGTCTCCTAATACAGCCTTATCTCCAAGTGGCTTCCCTGGGTTTCTCCAGCTGATTCTCAGCCCTTATCCAATATTCCCTGTCAATTTGTTCCCTGCTCCTAAGGGTTGGGAGAGCACCTGATGTCCTTTTACTTCCACCCTCTTGTCATCTTTGAGCATGGCATGATTCAGTTTTTGTGTACTTGGCCTGAGATATCAGGAAAAGTAAGAAAATACCAACAAGAAACCTCCTTCAAAGAGCTGGGATCTGTGCAAATATTACAGACATCATGCCAGTAATTCAGCAGTTCTACTGTTGCTAAAGTGGATGCTGTATCTTGGGTGTTTGTTCCATTTTAACATTTGCATCAAAGGTTTTTCCTTATTTCTGTTTGCATTATCCTTATTTTCTCTTCCTGTTGTACAGACTATTAATTTTTGTTTTACTTAAAGTTATAATCTTAATTTAGCATATTCAGTTTCATTAAGCATTCATGTCATGAATAGGCCTCAAAACTAATTTCTTTTCTGTTTTGGTATATGTAGAGGTTCATTTGGAATCTTGATTTCTCTGCAGCTGATTTTAAATTGACGCTATGAAAATGAGCAAGTAGTGGTTTTGTTATTTTTTTCCCCTTAGGATTGTATTATCCAGAAATTGGGACTTTTCATGAAGAGGGAGAAAAAAAGGCATGAAATACTGGGAAATTAATAATATATCTGTAATATTTGTCAGTATTGGGTGTTTCATTGTGTATGTCTGGGCTAACACTTTACCATATAATTATAGTCTTGCTTTACTTGTTTTGCTTTCCACATTTGATTCTGAGTTTTACAAGGAATTACTTTCTCTAAATCCCTGCTAGGGATAGTCAGATGGCTCCTAGCACTTTCCTGTAGATCTGTTTTGAATATTTAGTTTCTGTTTGAGAGTAGGGACAATTTCCATCCTGCAGTGTACTTTCCTTAGCTGGTCTGGGCGTGCACCTGTTAAATACAGCATGAATGAAACCATCAGTGTTTGGCTGTTCTTGGGTTGTGGCTTCTCTGCCAGTTTCTCTTCTACTTGCGAGGCCATTGGCACGTGATGGGGTCTAGGGTAGGATCTGTTGTTTTTCAGCTGAGGTTCAGTGATGGCCCCCTAAAAATTACATAGAAAATTGGGCTGCCTTTGAATGAACATGCTGATTTCTAGAAAGAGACATATTCTTGGTTCCAGTGAAGGGTTATTGGGCCATTTTCCTCAGATAGTTGCTCCAACCTCTATTGGCATCAATCCCAACTTGACAAGAATCATTTTTGCATTGCATCAATTTTGCTGTTGGTGCAGTGTACAGATTATTGTCCTTTAGTATCAAACAGTATCTTACCTAAACTCTTGGTCAGAACAAATATACATAAGTAAATGTTGCCTGGTTTAAAGTTTAACTTCTTCCTGTACCTTTTACATTACCCCAGGTTATTTATAGATTACTGGCTCATACTCCAACTTACCTAATTTTCGTAAGATTCCTTCCAACAATTCATGATAATGAAACAACTTTTAGTGGTGGGGTGACCTTCTTTAGCAGTAATTTCTTCCCTTGGGCATTGAAATCGATTTTTCTCATCCTGGTAGGAGAGGAATCAGAGTCTGTCCCTTGCCCTGCCGGTCCCATGAGCTTTTGGTGGCATTACAAACAAATCATCTGAAGGCTGCAGCTTGTAGGGAACTCACTGTGGCAGCATCAGGGAGAGGAGGAGGAGGTTTTCAGGCAGTTTTGCTCTGTGTTGTGATATAGTTTTGTTCAGAAACAGCATTTACTGTGAGTTAGGTTCTCAAAGGTGGTTTATTTGGAGATGGAGGTGGTAAAGGTAAAATGACTGTGTACCCGTGATGGCCAACAGCAGCCTGTGCTACATGCCAGGATTCACCAAGCTGGGTCTCTGCCCACAGTGTGAGGGTGAGCCCTGGATTATTGCCTGCTCAGAGCTAGAAAATTCTAACCTCTGTGTCTACTTATATATCTAAAGAGAGAGGTTTATGGGTAGCACCGGGCTGCACACACCCTCTTTCCCTGCCTGCATGCAGTCCTTTGATGTTAATCTTACACTCAGTAAATTTAAGTTCTGGAGAGAGTGCCTGCTGTAAGAAATCCTGCAGTGATATCAATACACAGCCTGACAATGGCAAAGCTCCTTGAGTGAACGTGGTGCCATCTGCTCCAAACAGCAGCTCAGTGTGTGCTGCTCTAATGCCTGTATGGGTGAAAAGAGGTGCATGCCTGGAAGTTGTTATGCCCAGAAATTTGTTCCTGGCTGGAGCTGAGGAATGTTCAGTATCTTTGGTATAAAATGTGAAGAAAATGAGACATAATTTATTAATAAAGTAGATAATCACATGTGCTTGTAGTTGCTAAAAGGTTCTGAGGATTTACTGAATCAGATAAAATATGACAAGGGAACAGGCCAGTGTGTTTGACTGGGGAGACTTTCATTTTGTTTGTATTTTGCATGTACAAAAGGTAAGGGATAGTAAACAAAACTTGATACTTTAGGAGATATCAAGGGAAAGTATTCATCATTTAGTGGATTGTTTCTTTGAAGTTTGGCACTGTGAAACCTCAGTTCTCCAGAGACCTTCCACCTGGCCATGGACACAGTGAGCATCAGTGAAATTGTTTGTGTGTGGGGGGTGAGTATTATTCCCCTCTGCTTCACTCAGTAACTCGGTAAAACCAGCTTGAGCAGGGCTTGTGTGTGAGAAATCATTTCTTGGGTAGCAGAATGACTATGGATAGGCCAACTTGTAAGTAATGGTCGCAGCTCTCTTTAAATTATGTGCATAATAGTTAGAAAAATGAATATAAAATAAGCTGTGAACATTCCCCTTTATTCTAACCAGCAAAACTGAAAATATTTCAAAGGGAATAGTTGTCCTATTCAGCATGAATAAACATGTATTGGTGAAATGTGTGTTTCCATTTAATCTCTGTATTGATCAGAAGAAATTGATCAGCTAATATCCTGAAAACATTGAGAAGAAAAACAATGGGGAAAACACAATCTGTACTCTTCTGGCATAAATTAGCAAAAAAAGGTGATATAGATGTGATATAGGTATGTATTTCTGTAATAAAGATATGCCAGTGTAAGAAATTAATTATTTGTGCAGGCAAAACTCTTGCTAACAGGCAGTTAATGGAAAAGAAGGATAACAGAAGTGAGTTGGCAAAGTAAATGGGTGAATAACCTGTGTATAAGGTTTCATGATAAACGAATCTAAACAGCAGTCATTAAGTATAATTTTAACAAGACCTCAAGAACAACAGTATAAGAAATTGAAGAGGCAACAACCCATGGTGGAGCTGTAGCATGGTTTTTCCTTCAGTGCTCCTGATAACACACTAATTGTAATTGTCAGTAACAACATTCTGGGTGAGCAGGAGAGTTTCACCATCATCTTTACAAGAATGTGTTGTGAAAGGGCAGCTATAGACAACTCCACAAAGGAGAGGGGAAGGAGGGAGGCAGGAAAAACTGCTGAAACAGATGGCAAAAGAACTTCAGATACTTAATCTAACTGAAATAATAGTTATAACACTAAGAGCCTTCTAGTCAGAAGGCACAGGAATAATATCAAAAACAATATATGCATTTCCTTTTGACAGTACAAACCAAATCTTCCCCATGGCAGAGGGTGGAGTGTGGTAATCTTTAAAGTCCTTTCCAACCCAAGCTATTCTATTATTATTATTAACATTCTTCAATCCCATGCTTGACTTTTGAAGTTGATTTTTACTGGACAATATTAAAACAACCTTCCTGTATAGATGTGCTGAGTTACTTTCAAGGGTTGTTCTTTTATGAAGCTGCTGACCCAGGCCCTTGGCTAAAGGGGAAGTAACTAAAATGTTGTCTTTTGAAGGATAGGGCTTTATAGTACCTATGAAAATATGGCAAAATCTGTCATCCATAGGAGAAAGGGTATTTAAGGTGTAGAGAATGATAGCAGGCAAATTGAGTCAATTGGCCAGTGTATTTTAAAAGTGATGCATTGCATTGAAAACTTTGAAGGCTTCTTTAAAAACCATGTTGTACCTATATTTTTGGGGGCTCAAAGCCTTGACAAAGGGGATTTCATACAAAGTTGCATGAATTTGGGAAAAAATAAAGCAAAACAACATTGAGAAGGCACTTAGCTTGTGTTTGTTTGAGGTTTCTGGTACAATGAGACACTGGTCATGTGAGTTCCGAAACAAAGGGTATGCAATGAACTTGGGAAAGAGTATAAAGTGAGAGGAATATGGGAGGAAAGCTTTTCTGCTGGTTAGAATTACAGGAACCATGCCAGAAGTCATGTGGGACTCTTGTTTTAGTCATTCAGGTGGGTAACAAGAAAACCTAGAATTGTTACTGTAAATTCCAAGAAATGTTTTGATAGCATTCCTCATTTGAATATAACAAAGTAGTTAGGAAAATGTTTCTTTTTTCTGTTATATTGCATTATGACATATTAAGAACTTTTATAAACATGAAATGATTTGTAAAGGCAAGTACCCAGGGAAAGAATATTAGGCTAAATTGACCACTGAGGTCAATTATCACCTTTATATTGCTTCTGTTATCACCTTTATGTTTACTGCCTCTGGAAGCTTTTTCACACTCTCCCTTCTTTTGATTTTCTGTAACAACTCAGGACAAGCCAATCTTTTTGTAAGTGCTTGAAAGGGAATTGTAATGGAGAGAGCCCTGCACAAAAGATATGAAGCTAAAGCAAAATGTTGAGTTTTGCTTAGTTGCTCTTTTTTAGTTTCCTTTTTTCTTCTGATGAATATTCTTAGTGAGAAGAAATAGTATCCCCTGAAACTGTGCATGAGACTTCATCCTTTTAGCTGAAGAAAGAATTAAATAAAGGAAGCCTTTCTGAAGGACCCTATGCTACTTATTTAGGTCATTTTAAACGTCAATATGGGTAAATGGGAGGTTATACATCATCCTTTCACTTTAAATTTACAGGCTGCAATGTGTAAATTTCATGTTATGAGTTTCTTATAGCAGAGATTTAGGTTTTTTTGTCTAATAAAAAATTGAGTGTGCCAATGTCTCGGAGAAATAACAAAAAACAAATGAGTGTTTGTTTTGAAACCTAGAAAATAGGTTACAAAAGGAAGAGAAGATTGGATTATGATCCAAACATATTTTTCCTAACATAATGGAAAAAAGCCACTGGGTCTCTGAATCTCGCTTGGCCTCTATGTTGAGGGAAACAGTGTCTGATTCCCTCAAATCTCACCTTTGTACCTCAAATTTGAAATTAAATGTGGGGATTAAAAAATCCAAGGCAAACCATTTCACCCTGTTAGTACTTAAAACCATATTCTGTTTATTACGAGGAAATGGTTTTAAGATTTTTTTAAATGATTAGAATCTGTGAAGACTTGTAAAGTTCTCAGACCTACACAAGTTTCAGTAAGTCTCTGTAGGTCTTCACAGTGCTGGCAGTGTGCTCTTATAATGGAAGTAGCTGAATGAAGCTTTTTATCTCTAATTAAAAGCATCCTGTCAGGTTAGATTATTGAATAGTTCCTGTGGTCTTGGGTCTCTGAAATTGCACAAGTTAGAACCATACAAGAAAGTTATAATTTCTTGCAAGTTCTATAGGTTTCTCCCTCCACCTCTAAGCTCCTGCCCTATTTCTCTTGTTTACATGAGAATTGGAGGTAGAAGAATATAGGTTAGCTGTAGGTTACAAGTTGTGTTTGCGTGCTGGAAATCCCAGACCTAGTGAAAAGTAGGAATGATGAATAAATTCATTTTAGCTGAAATGGCAATGTGTGAGGATGGCAGTCTGGAGGGTAGTGTGCTTTGGTGTGCTGTCTCTGTGCTGAGCTCTTGGAAACTCCCACCTTAGCTGTTATGATGGCAGCAGCATGGCTTTTGCCACTATATGGGAAAATAACTCGGGTAAAAAGAATTGGTTTTCTTTTTTGTTGTCATTGTTGTTTAAAACTCGCCTGAAATTTCACAAGATGAGTTAACTTGATTTTTTTGGAACACTTCACATGGAAAAGTTATGATGCAGATAATGCTGTGAGAAGTTGCTTCCAAAAGGATTTCCTGCATGAAGCAGAGGGGAAAACAACATATACAAACCTTCCATGCAACTCCTATTGTAGAAAATACATACATTTAGCTTTTGTTTAGCTTTTAAAATGTTCAATTTACTTCCCCTGCAACAAACATTTTCAAAATATAGTAACCTATAAAGAAATGATCTTGCAAGTTACTTGTTTTATGCAAAAACATGCTGTTTGTGTTTAAATGACAGTAACCAATAATTGAATATCTGTAAACACTATCAACAGAGAACTTAAATAGTATCTTTGGAGTGGGCTAAAATTAGTTTTCATTACAACCTATTTGTAAATCATTTGAACCAAATATCTCAAGCTGAAAATGTAAATGTGTTTTTGTTTTTGCTGGAGAGATGAGGTCAGCAGAAGTCTGCAACAAATACGATTACTTGGGTGGAGGTGACATGATTTACTTAAATCAGGCAATTTCCCCATTAAAGCATTGAAGCCTCAACTCATAAAGAGACTGCTTAGCAGATGCACTATAATGTCTTCTAGCATTTGTTATGTTAGGTGATTTGAAAGAAAAGAACAATTATAAGAATGGATGTATTTCTATGTTGAGTGGGGAAAAAAATCCAGTTTTTACAGCAGGGGGTGGCTAATTTTCAGCAGATAAAATAAGCCTGCTTCATAAAAGCTTCTTTATAAATATTGTACAATTAAATATGTATGTATATTTAGATTTATATTGCCAGGGTAGGACAATGCAAGGATGAATCATGTGAGTGGTTTGTTGTTTCTTACATTTCCTCACTTCCAATGCAGAAACAATTTTCTCCCTCCCTTTCTTCCCCACCCAATGGGGACAGCACAGAGGCTTTAAACCTGAGTACACGTGGAGTTTGGGTTTGTTGTTGAGTTTTTTCTGTTTTTTTTTTTTTCTCCTCCCCCTGTGCCACTTAAAATTAGGAAGGAGTATTAAATCGGCAAAATTTTATACTCCTGCCTCTTGCTTCTCTCCAGTGTTACAAGCTGGGCCAGAGGCCACACCATAAAACGTGATTGATTGGCAAGGGCTGTAGTTACAGGGAGATATGCCATATTTTCTGTGCATTCCATGGGCTGAGAGAGCCTGAAACAAGGAGACCCAGAGCTGAATCTCCCAGGCTGAGCCCACGGCGGCAAGTTCTTGCCTTGCAGGAGGTTGCCCAGAGATTTTTTCATGGGCTGTGTTGCTGTTGTGGTTGTAGCACCTTTTTGTTCCTGAACATTTGTGTCTGCAGTTGTGTCTCAGGGGCTGCAGGTTCCAGCCCAGGTCTTTGGTCTGATCTAATAAATCATTCTATATCTTGCTCTGCTGAGGCAGATGAGCTTTGGTAGAGAGGTGAATTTTCTAATTAGGCCAACTAATGGTTTAGATTACAGTGTGCTTTTTGATCATTCCTGTGTTTCCCCCATTTACAGTAAATCTGCTCCTCTATTTGCCATGATATATAGCTGCATTTGATCCAACTAAAAACTGGGACAGCAGATCATGACTTCAGTAAAAGTTTGTAGGAAATTCAAATGGTAAATGCTCTTGGTCTGCACCACTATTTTAGAAATTGCTATGCATTTTTTTTCAGGTGAAGCAAAACCACCCACACCTGTATACTTAGTTTTGGGCACTGTGGCTCTGAGAGAAGACTGAAGTTGAAAATTCTCTCTGAGATTAGAAGTTCTGATCTCCTGAGCCAACTGTAAGAGCTGAGTATAATGCTCGAGGCTAAAAAATACTTAGTAAAACCTGATTTTAATGTAATTAAGAGTTCATTTCAGGGCTTTATTTGGACATTATTTTGCAATAGAGAGCGGTAAAAAGATGAAAACCTCAAACTGATAAAAGTTCATTTTGGTTTTTCATGTCACTGAGGTATTGCCTTCAAAGGAACCATGAAAATATGTATTAGTTGCACATAAGTGGGTCTTGATCTCAGTCCAGGCTGCTTTGATTAGAGCTGCTGTAATTCCATGGTGCTTTTTTTAGGAAACAGAGAGGTTGCTGCAGAGCAAGGGGAAGTGCAGTTGCAGCAGACACATTTGAGAAGAGGTTGAAGGTTTTGATTGTCTGCAGTGAGGCAGCTGTGCATCCCTCAAACATTCAGCTTCTAACCCCAAACCTCAGGGCATCTCTCCCAACACTGAGGACTCTGAGCAGTCCCCCCCAAACAAGTGTAGTCTGACATCTTCTCTCTGATACCACATCTTACTGCAACTAGAGAGTATCTGAAAAGGTATTACTCATTTAAGTTTGCTTTTTCCAAATAGAGCAAGGTTTCTGGCACATTTAGTAATCTCTAGTTAAAGCACTATTTTGGCTTTGGGTGTAAGGGAAAATGACTGGTTAATTCTGACAGTGAATGTCTCTTGGTATTGGTGAACAACATGTAAGACCTCAGAATTCAAAACAATTCAAAGCAATCTTTTAAATTAAGTTGAGCACTAATTAAAAATTTTAAATATTTGACTACCTTTGGAAGGGACATTATATAAAAACTGTGCAGAGCAACTTTTTTTTTTAATGTCAGTTATAAAACCATAAAGGCAGAGAAGGAATAAATACACTGAAAGCACTGATTAATCCCCCTGTGTTGCAGTGCCACTTCATACTGTTGTAATGTGGACCCTTTCCTCTGATATTACTCAAGAAATACAAACAAGAAGCATTTATTATCTCCCAAGTAGTGTGTGCTATAGAGTGCTGAATAAGGAAGTGAGGTATTGCAGCTGTTATCTTCTGAACTAACTGCTACTGCGTGTTCCATGACCAGCCCTGGCAGGGTTTTTGTTCCCATGAATGAATAGGCCATAAATCTGTCGGGGCTGACACTAGCAGCACTGCTGGAGAGTGTAAAGGGAAAATTTGCAGAGGAATCTCGTGGTCTTTGCTTGCCTGGAAAATGAGTTCAATAAAATGGAGGTGATCAGTGCTTATTTATAGGCCAAGCTGATACATCCAGCATTGGCTGTCAGGGTTTAACTTAGTGTTTCCTCATTTATGCTCACTCTGTAAAGCAAAACATGGCACTGTAAAAAGCTTATATAATGCTGTTATACTGGGCTAGTCACTATTGTCGAAAATAGATAAAGCAAAATAAAGGGAGGGAAAGATAAAGGCCCAGATAAAATGCACAGGAGGGCAATGGAAGAGGCTGGCCAATGCCAACAGCCCGAGAAGGGATGAGGAGCTGCTCAGAATCATTCTGCTTGGACCCCAGATTGGATGTGCTTGGCAATTACTGCTGTGTTAGAACAGCAGATAGATCTTGAGAACTCTGCTCTGAAAAGACAGCATGGGGATTTTATTCTAGTGGAGGAAAGGACTGAGGAGCTGTATTTTGTGTAGAGCTCCTTCTAACACCAAGTCCTAAGGTATGCTGGAACTGTATCTTACTGTGTATTCTGTTTTATGTGGGGGGCTTGTGTGTGGATTAGTGTGACATGCAAAAGTGTTTAAGTATGACAAATCTTAAATTGTAATTCACTGAAGAAAAGTTTTTAAAATCTTTTAAAGCAGGTGTTAACAAAAATCAAGTTCAAAGCACACCCAGAACATAGCACAACCTGTACATGCAACTTTACCTGAACTGGAACTGAGTAAGTTTCACTTGTAAATAATTAAGATCTTTTTTGACCAGCTCACCTGATGGGAAGTAGGAATGACTCCATGTAGCCAGTTTGTAAAATTTGCTTTGCTGAGTTAGGATAGCCATGGGCTTGGAGCCAGACCATGGTCACAGACACTCTGTGACCAGAAGCATAAAGAATCTAAAAATTAAGGTCACTGGAAAACTGCAGTGAAAGACAATTTTTTGTCTCTCTCCTAATAATTTATCAGTTGCTTTAAGCTTACTGTCTTATAGCTATACTTCTCGCTGTGTTCAAAGGAGCTGAAGTAAATCTACATGCTCATATTCTTTTCTTTGTGCCTTGATGCACTGAAGATTTGTAAACTGGACTCTCTTGCCTTCTCTGATAAGTGTGACCCCTGCCTGAAAGCAGGAGAGGTGTGCAATAACTCCTGTGGGTAAATGAGGTTAATGCATGGCATAAGGATGCACTGGGCACATGTGGTGTTGTTTTGAATAAGGATTTCAAAAATGAAATGAAAAATATTGCTAGTCTCTGGGACACCATTGTTTTAATCTTTGGTCAATTCTATTTCTGCAGCCCCAGCTCAGTTCTAAATATGGTTGAAGGCCAGGTATGTCAGAACAGTAAATATTGTTTTCCTTCTATAGGTTCAATTTTGCCATGAAATGAGAAGCAGAAGTCCAGTAACATTTTTAATCTTTAATTTTTTTTTAAAGTTTTTCTCAGTGTGTGTATTCAGTTAAATGAGCACTGTAAAAAGCCAGAATTGCAGTATGTTTCTTTAAACTTGCAAATCCTGTTAGGTGTAGGTCCAAGTTATAAAATTGAGCTGCCTTGCCTTGCATCTCTCTGTGGAAGCTAAAATATGTACTGATTTTTTCTCTTTTTCTGGTGCTCCAAAATTTCTTTCAGTATCTCAATTAGTGCAAACTTCTCAGAAAGAAAAGTACAATTTTCTTCTGTTATGAAATTGCTTATTGCAGTAGTAATAGAACGTTTCAAAGACATTTTGGGCTTTTTCAACACACAGGCTTTGAAGAGAATTTCAAATAAGAATGCCAAATTAAGTGATAACACTCATTACTGGACTGTTTCACATATCATTCAGACCTACTCCAGGGACAATGCTTGAGTTATGTATAAAAATAATACTTGACCCTTCGTGACCTATTCCATTTCCAGTGTCTTGTATCCTGTGATTTAATGAATGAGCCTGTAAATTTTCTTGGTAAACATAAAAAAATAAAATCCCAACAACTCAAAACACAGCTGAGTGTGTTGTTACATCTTTGTAATTCCAAGAAAATCTGGAATGTATGAATGGTTTCTGAAAAGGTCTTTCACATGTTACTGAATTAATAAAAATGCTTTCTTTTTGTAACAATAGCTAATGAACCATATAAACACTTTTCTAGTGTTCAATTGAAGAATAGCTGCATGTATTTTGTTAGCAGTGACCCTTCTGCTTCAGCTTTCAAAACAGGTATGAAATGTTTACAATATGGTTATTGGTTCATTAGAACAAGTGTTCTTTCCCTGAAGCTAATAGCTCTTAGGTCTAAGTGTTTTTTTCTGAAATGTGTGTCTGGATTATCTTTCATTTTGCCATGCAGTTCTTGTTCACTGGGTTGGGGATATTTTCTCCGCAAAGAAAACAGGGTTCTGCAGAGGGAAGTTGGAGTAGGTTGGAGCACTCCCTCATAAGATTGAAACAAATACTAAACATGTGATTCTTTCCCATTTGTTCTTTTTTCAGTCAGGTTTTGGAAGAAGTTACTGCAGTGCATGTCCATGTACAGGAAATGAGTTTGTACTTGCTGTGGTATAAAGATGCCTAAGTTTAGAATGCACTTCTGAGCATTTGTATTAGTAAAAATGGAAGACCAATACTTTCAGAAACACAAATGAAGTTGTCTCAAAGCTGGGAATTATTTTCACTTGTGAATAAGTATGTGTACATTTTTTATTATTTTCTTGGAATGTAGATGCCCTGTCTACAGGTGTTACATTAAAAATGACTGAAACGACTTTGGATCCAGAGTGTTGCAAGTGTAGAATATGGAATTAAAAGAAGTAGCAAGTCAGCTGCTTGTGTTGAGCAAAGCTTAAGAAGTGAGGAGTAGAGACCTTTTTCTAGTGTAGCAGGAGTTGTGTGGTGATTATTAGTCACATCAGAGCATCAGAGTGGTAGTCCTTAATTACCTACAGCTACAACTACTTAATACAATAAATCACAGTGGAAAGCTGGTAGGTGCTAACGACAGGCACCTGCTGATGGAGCCTGCAGTAATAAGGGTTACAGCTGCCTTTCTTTCAATGTCGGGGGAATGGAGGAGGAGGAGGAAGGGGAGGCAGAGCAAAGACCTCTGACAACGCACAGGTATCAGGGCTCAGGATGAATCTCACTGCAAAGTTTAGCCAGGGATTGTGGGGATGGTGTTTTTGTGGTTTGTTTGTGTTTGACTGAGAAAAATAAAGGGAAGGGAGTTCCATGAAGTAAAAATGTTTATATTTAAAATATGTATTTTAGTTTTGGCATAACTGCAATGGCTAAAAGTAATTTTGTAGCTACTGTGAGCTGGACTAAATATAGGAGCATATAGTCAACAGTGTACTTTTGAAAATACATGTGTGCAAGCCTGTGGTGCTGAACCTAAATGGGAATGTTTGTGGGGCAAGGCAGGATGGTACATTCAAGTGGTACATTCACAGTGCCTGGTTGAAAATCCTGGTAATCCATGAGTGCAGCACTGTGTGACTGCATTAACACTTCACAATAAAGGATGGCAAGTGGGCAGATTTGCATGCAAATTAAATTTTCAACAATATTTCTGCATGCAACTTCCATTACAGTTGGGCAACTTTACACAATTGAAACTGATGACTAAGAAAAAGCATTTACAATTTAGAAAATTACAACAGCAATGCCTGTAATCACCCAGGTTAGCTGCTGAAGTGCCTCTAGGGGTTTGATTAGAAGGAGGAGAACCTTTAAGAGGCTGATGAGGCAGTATCAAGCACTGTGAATTGAAACAGAGTGAGAGAAGCTGTTATAGCCTGGATTTAGTGAAACAAATCTAAGATAAACCTATGTAATACAGACAACTTCTAATCAGTGCAACAGAATTTGTTCAATCAAACCATAAGGAGCTGTTAATAGTGAGATATTTATATCAGAACCGAGGCCACATTGAACAAAATTGTATGTGCAAGGCAACATTAAATGCCCAATGAAAACAGAGGATGGTTGGTGACACGAAGAGTGCAAGGAAAGGGATTCCATTTATTATTGTACCAGGTCCTGAGAAGTGGAGAGAGTCCACAATCTCCATAGACCTTTCCAACATGTGTCCATGTATTTTTTATGTTTATAAACTGTTTGTTTTGTATATCCATCACACACATTGGGCTTTGTGTGAAATCTGTGTAAAGGGGAGATGAATAATGCTGAGTAAAAACTCAGAATATGCTGCCCTCTCCTGACAGCTGGGTCAACCCCAGACCCTGCAAGTAAAATACTTGGTTAATTTTCCTTACAAGAAAATTTGGTGCTTGATCCTTCAGACTTTTGGTTATATAATTTTAAAATGCTCTTCCACTGTGAAAGTGTGTTTTTATCTTCCGTCATGAGAAAATTAATGAGGATGTTATTTGCTTATATCCATATTTGATCATCAACTCTTCCAAAACATATCTTTATAACATTTAAAAAAGATTTCCCATATTGCCTGTTGTCAATTTACTTAGTTTCAGAATTGACTTACTACCAGATTATTGAAGATATGTAAAATAATGACTGAAACTGCTGCCAAAGAGAAAACAAAATTAGCCCTGGTCTTGTCCATAAACAGGTTAATTTTTGAGTAGGACACAATGATCAATGATAGCAGAAAGTACAAAGAAGTGCACAGGAAGTTTTAAGCATGGGATTGATTTGTAAATATTGTATGGTAGAGGTTTGGTTGGAAGTGAGTTGTCAGCCAAATAGATCTCATAGTATTTTTAAATTTTTAGTCCTTCCACGTATTTTGAGGCCAGGTTCCATTCTGTAAAACCCCAGTCACAAAAAGTAGGACTGTTTTTGTCTGAAATTATCTCCTGACCTGTTCTTGGGCCATAGCTGAAAAAGACTGAGTGTAAACCCTGCTCTTTCTTCCACCCAGTGTGAGAAGTTCAATGATGAGGAAATGCAAGCCTTCTTGTCAATTATTTGGAAAACCTCAGTGAAGCTTTCTTTGCCTTCAGCAGGATCTGTCTGGCATCCCTTTGAGAGTCAATGTCCCTGTTATTTATATAATCTTTTTTTGCCCCGCTTTCTTTGCCCCCACTCCCCTGCCCTGTATGGGGTTGTCTCTTCCATTTCTGCAGGTGAAGAAGCTGTCGAGGGGTAGAAATTTCCATTTGGAGGTGACTGCATTCTTTTTGTCCTGTATAGAAGACAGTACAGTACTTAAAACACCAGTGAAGGAATATTTCTGCTTCATATATTACATGTGTGACTTTGTTTCCTCAGACTTTAGTAGAGGGTGTAGTGTCTCCAGAGCCTTTCTTTATTCAGGGCCCATGATCTGATTTCTAGCAGAAAGCCACAGAAGTAGTGACTGGCTCCAGAAAACAGAGCTGGTGAGTGTTTCAGAACACTAAGGATTAGTGTGTCTGGGAGGGAACTATGAGGAAAACTAAGTTTTCCCAAGAATGGCAAAGTATAATGGAAAGATGTGCAGCAGCTCTGATATTTTCCAGGAGCTTGGAACAGAAAATCGCTGGTGGAACTCTCAGTGGACTGGATAAACTTGCACACAAACTTCATCCATTGTACTTTCTAAATTCAGAACTTCTGTAAGAGGTTTTTGCTTTGCCTCTTTTGCTGAATAGTAAACCATAAAATCCTGTCTTACCTTGTTTGATATTTTTCATTTTTTTGGTCACGGTTGTGTACCCAGTACTTTTTAAAATGTAAATTACCCATCACACTATGCCTGATCCCATGTTGCCTCTGTTGGTACAATACAAGCACATGGATAAGTAATCTGAGCGAGGAGTGTGTGCTTTTCCCAGCTAAGGGCTGTTGAGAGCACCTGCTCCTCCTTTCTGAGCTGTACTTTAGGATTGATGTTTGAATTCTATTCCTAAGGACTGAATGTATAATATTTTCTACAACAAACTGCCAATGGGGCACTTAGCTGCACCATCCCTGTCCTTACCCCATGCTGTCAAATTAATTTTGTGCCTACATATATATATTTATAGTGGTGCTAGGTACTTTTATAAATGAAAGTTGTGCTTCAGGTGTTGTCATAACAAGTCTTATTAATCTAAAAAAATATATGCTAAATTCTAAATATGTGTCCTGTGATACTGGTACTGTTTTTGGTGTTGGTGTTTTCCCACAAAGGTGCTGTGTATGTCCACTGGAGGAATGTGTGGGTATAATTTGTATGCATTGCTTTTGGGTATATTTATGTTAAGGGTAAAGAAAATAATGCTCGCTGAATCTGGCACAGATTCTGCTCAATCTCAATCTGAGTTTTGCAGCTCAGATGTCTGTGAGGTTGTCTCTGTTCCTATTACTTCTGAGCTGGTGGAGAAGATGTTGATCCAGAATATACAGCTGAGTTAGCTGGGAGTGACTGGTGGGAGGTGGCATAAAATGCCTTTGGTCCCAAAAGAAAAGGTGTTTTTATTTAATTAGGCTCTGACACTGCAGAATTGTGCAGCAAACTGCTTTCCCTTGAGGTGAAGAGAATATTGACAGTAAGGAAAATGACTTCTAAGAAATTCTAAAAACATATTAAATTCTTAACAAAAAAAGAGATATTTCTCATTGTTAGGCAATTCTGTTTTTTCTAGAGACCATAATTAATGGTTCTGATAACTAATTTACTACTTCTAGCAAACAGTGAGATGCTGGACTGGTGATGGGTCAGCATTAATAGAGTTAATTGTGAACTGCATGTGATAATGTGATTTGCCAAGGCACACTTTTCACATTTAATTATTTGTGCAAATTGCACTAAGAGATGCTATAATATTGGTTATGCAGATTCAGTGCAAGCAGCATATTGGTGCAAATACTGTTTAGGTGCAGTTAAAAGAGATTTTTATTACTCATTTGGAGGAGAATTGATTGTCAGGTTTTATGAATCTAAATTGTAACCAAGATGAGAACAAAAAACACTTACTGAAAAACTAGAACACTGATCAATAGAAGTGCCATATTTTAATCCACCACTAATAATTTTACTTAATTGTCTCAAAGCTTTTTTGCTATAAAGGACTGGGCAAAAGAAAGGTACTTCTGTGCTTCTCAGTTTTATTGCATATGTAAACAAATCATCATGAAATGAATAGTATGTTAAATTAAATGGATATGAAGTAGCTTTAACTCCTGGTTAGTCCTTCTGAGCTCTTTCTAATAGATTAGCAAGTAATTGGAAGGGAAGGACCATGTGATCTTTCAGCCATGTAACCACTGCATTGACACTATTAATGAAACCAAAAACTAGAGATTTCCTACGCATGGATGATACAACATAGAACATAAAGGAGTTCCTCCTGATTTTCAGCCAAAAATCATAAAGTGTCTGACTTGCTACTGTGTTCAATAAGCACAGCAGTGATTAAAAAAAGTCTGGGTTTGCACCTTTTGTATTTAGAAAGGGGAATACTTTACAAAGCTTTGAGTGTCTTGGGTGCTCCATGGTCTTGTATTTTCCTTCTGCAATGCAACCTTGTCCTCTTCGGGCACAAAGTTGAAGTGCTGAGAGCAGGTGAGATAGAGCTTCAAGATGATAGAGGTTAAGCTGTAATTTGCCATCACAGAAGACAAAAACCACTTGCCAAGGATGGATACAAGCTTCCTAAAGTCAACAGCTCAGCTTAAAACCCACCTGAGCTCCTGTGTCAGTGCATGGTGTTGAGTTTAATGGCCTTGGAGTAACCTTCGTTCTCTGGTCATGGTTCCAAATATGTCCCCTTTGTTAGCTGAGATCATTTCCTCCTCCCTCACATGTAAGCAAGGTTTTGCAGTAATAGATGGTTCCTGCTGAGAGTTTGCCAGGCAACACAATTCTCTAGGGAGGCTTAAAATGTCCTCCTCTTAAAAAATGTCCAATTTAACGGCTGTATTTAGGTGTTTGAGGCCATACAGTGTTTGCAACAACTATGATGGCTCTATTATGATAATGGAAGAAAGCTGCATTATGAAATAAATGCATTCTAGGTTGTCCTTGGCAACATAATGTAAGGATTGTTCTGCGTGTTGGTACTAAAGAATCAAAAACAGTTTAGTAAGTTGATGTGAACACTATTTCTTGTCGTGTGGTTAATGGATCTACTGTTGTATTTGTGTTCTTTCCAGCTCTGCTGCCTTGCATCAATGAAAAATTATGTTTTTTCTTCTATGCCACAACACTAGTCATCTTTATATTCAACATATTCCCCTTCAAATGTTTCAGTGTAAGATGTCTACCATTTTACTGGGTTAGACTCATTTTCCTGGTCATTTTCTTGGCAGTAGAAAAGGATCATCTTTCTTGGTTATTGATGTTGCATTTAATAAGCTCGGTTGAGTACAGTCATGTTGATGTCTAAACAAATGCACTACTACTTTTTTCTTTTTTGTGCATAGAGCTGGCTGGAAACATGGCAGTCTGTAATTACTCTGGTTATGCTTCTGGTTAAAGCAACAATAATTTTTTTGCCCTTATGGTATTTATACCCTTTCTAAGCCTTCTTCCCGTTCCCAAAAGCTGTTGCTTATGATTGGCTGGACAGATGTAGGAAATGGTGAAAATTTTTATTATTAGCAGCTATAGTACATGAATAGTAGGCATTCTTCAGATTTAAAGAGGTCAAATTGATTTTTGTGTGTGTGTGACAGAATTTGTTCCTGGGGTGAGACTTTGAAGTAAAATTTCAAAGCATTGACTAGGGGTGCAGCTCTGCAGCTTCTTATTGACTTTGTTCAGAGATCAGGAGCTGAAACTGCATGCTGCACTTTGAAAATTTACCCCTAAGTATTGAGTTCTACCTCAGAATAATTTTTTTCCAATAATTTAATAAACCCCTGAGAATGTGGTTTATAATGGAAATGCTGACATACTTAAACTTAATGCTAATCACTGAAAATTAGTAAGAGCTTAAACAGAACTTGGGCAAAACCTGCAACTCATAAGTATCCTGTAGTTAATTAACAGGAAACATCTCAGAAATGCATGATCCTCAGAAAACACTGTGTTGGCAGTGGCCCTGTCAATAGTAATATCATATTTTGTTTTATTCCTCATATTTGCTATTATCTTCCAGTTCATAGGAGAGTACTTCAGAGCACCTGGCTATTTCCCAAACATATATGTGCTTGGTGGAATTGAGCCTGTCAAACTTGGAAGCTCATGGTGAGGAGCATTCATACGTAATAACAACATGATGGATTCTTTAATATAAAAGTGTCAACAAGATTAGTGCTGTTACAATCTTGTTTGTTTGAGTAGGACCGCAGGAAAGAATGTCTTCCAGTCTACAAATTGTATTGACAATATCCAGAACAGTGCTTTTGAGTCCCAGGCATGTTTGCTGTGTGACTTCCTCTTGCTTCTTCATATTCCTACCCCACACTTCTCTATGGTAAAATCACTACCCTGACCATCTGATAAATACCTTTGCAAAGAGAGGTGGGAGGGGAGGAATGTAGGAGTTAGGAGAAGGAAGATGAGTTTTGATTACATGGGGCAGAGGTTTGGGAAACAGACCTAAATTTCCGAGCCCTGCAAAAAAGACTGGATTTCTTGCATGTTGTGGTTGCTTTGTGCTGTGGAGGTGGTGGCTGTGTTTGGCTGTACTGGTTTGGAAGGAGATTCACTGGATGTAATTCTTGGCTGTAGGTCTGGTCACACAGCCTTTTTGCTCCCTCTCCCATCTCCCCTATTGTGCTAGCCAGTGAAAAGACAACAGCAGTAACATCAATATCTAAAATTTTGTATTGTGGGTTGACAATCTCAAGTTTTGGCAATCTAAATCAAAACATAGTATATGAAATAGCATCTCCTTAGCAGAGCATTTCAAAGAAGAATTTGAAGGAGAATTATGTGCTTTACCTGTGAGTTTTTGCAGAGCTTATGGAAGGCAGTGTGGGAGCAAGCTTGTAGGTAAATTTGAAAAAGGAGTAGTAAGTGCTTGTGTTTTCCTTTTAAAAAGCCTGTTCCCCAAATACTAATGTTTCATATTTTTTAGTCACAATGGAACTCATGGATGCCACAACCAATTAATACGATTTTCTGTGAGAAAAACAAACAAAAACTGTGCATCTGGACTGACAAGCTGTATGCCAAGATTCAGCCAGATGCAATTTGAAATGTCCGAGACATTAAACATGCCCTGAAATGGAGCTTTTAATGAAAGTGCCATCTCAGTCTCAGCTCTAGTGAATGCCAGTGTAACACTGCAAGGAATTTATCATGCTAGATCTTAACAGTAAGTAGACTCCACTAATCTGGGAGTAAATATACTGGAAGTCTGCAGATGTTAATGCTTGGAGGTGATGTTTCCATCACATATCCTATCCTGCCTGCACACTTGTTTATAGTAATGTATTTCTGATAACTACATACATTTAACCAAACTTAAAGCAAAAAAAAAAAAAAAAAAAAAAAAAAAA
>VXBB01004910.1:208168-285129 GCA_013399915.1 Illadopsis cleaveri | reverse complement strand
AAAAAAAAAAAAAGTAAAAAAAGAACCTGAGTGCTTGGTATGCATTGTTTTGCTTCTTTCATTAATTCTTGCTGGCATTGTGGATGCTCAGATGAACAATAGAGTAGCCTGTAAAGATCAATACCAGATTGCTGATAGTGCCTATCTATTCAGAGTAGATTATTTGATAAATGGTTTGGTCCATATGTTTTGACATTTGTTAGCTGTATAGCCCAGACCAACTGGTAGAACTGTAGTTTCATCATAAAAAGGAGGAGCAACAAATATAATATTTCCCTCTCTGTACAAAACTGATATACTGTAGTTTTAAAGCTGCAAATAGAAGATTCCAAGAGAGAAAAAAAATAAAAAAAGCTCAAGCTGTTAAGAATTCACATGTACTTTTCTTAAGTTTTGTAGTTAAGGTCTATGAATACAGTATATATAACTTTTACTTTATGGCTTTGGGGTTGACAGGATTCAGATCTCATAAAACTGTAGTCTAGCCATTTTATATCAGTGTCTCTGTAGAGTGGAACAAACAAGTTCCTAGGAGAGCAATCCCTTCTCTCTTCTCCCCAAACTTGCTCTCCTTTAAAAGTCTGGAAAATTTAATGAAAGCAGACACGAACATCAAGAGCAGGCTCAAAAGTCAATGAGGCTTCAGGCAAACATCTAGAACTTTGCAAAAGCTCAGATTTCAGTTCCTAGTATTTAGGTCAAAATTCTGTTTTAGTTTTTGCAAAACCTTTTTTCTTTTCTCTCAAATTCCATATAACATTTACTCAAGTGCAAAGTTCTGCACTTGATATCCACTTAAACGAAGGACATTTTCCATTTAAATAGTTGTAGTCATCCAACTCTTCTTTTTTGTCCAGTCTCAGAGGAACAAACAAGTCTATTTTCAAAAATCATGCAGCAGTATGTTCTGTAGACTGAATTAAAAGAATTTTTATAGTTAGTGTCTTTATTTCAATCTGTTAGTGAGAGAAATGTATTAACCAAAATGTAAGTAAAGTAATATTTTCAAAATTGTAGGTAAACATCTAAATGAAAAACAGAGCCAAACTTAAAGACGAGAAAATAGTATTTTCAAAGTGATTTTTGATCCTTGTGCAGGGACACCTTGTACAGCTGAAAGGTAGGACTGTAATAGATACGGCAGGAAAAATAGAGTGAAAAATTATACCTGACATGCTTCAACTTTGGAAAATATTATAGAGCCTTTGATCAGGTAAAAGAAAATGTTTCTCTCCCTCTTCCCCTGTTTTGTGACTCTGTTGACTTCATGCCATGAGGGAAAGGATGGTGTTGGCTAAAGTGCCCCTGGTCTCTGGAGGTTTCTTGGGGTGCAGTGCAGGCATTGCTTGCTGAGCTCGTGGTGAAGGAGATCTAAACCTTGATCCTCCACCCCTTGCCATGTGTGACAGCCCCTCCTGTGGCAGGAGCTCCTTTGGCTGTTGTGAGTGCTGCTGTCCCTGCTGGGATTAGGAAGATTCCCTGTGTCCCTACAGGGGAGTGAAGGGGAAATTGCCCAGGGGTGATTTATCACCCTGCGGATACTCTGGAATGGGGCCTGTGTCTGGATCTCTGGGAGAGCAAAATGAGCTGGTTTTAACTGAAATAGACTTGAAGGAAGAGAAGGGAGTAGGATTAGAATTTCTGGAATGTTGGGCTGAGAACAATAAAGGAAGAGTTAGGGGTTGACAGTTTTCCTCCTTAAAATGTAGAAGAACAAAAAGGGAAAGAGTCTGAGCTGGAAGAGGTATTTCTAGGTAGATCCAGGGATAGATTTAATGTAGTTAAATACTATCCTGTGAATATTGCTCTCTTCCTACTTGTTTTGAACCAGGGGTAACTTTCTATAGAATGGTAGAAAATGGGTGTCTCAGCAGGGGCTGGATTGCTCACTAAAAGTACACATGTATTTTTTGCTTTTTAAAGAATGGTGACATGGTGTTTTGCAGTCCGCTATCAGAGGATAATATTTGTCCTGTTTTTTTCTAAGAGTTGCAGGAAGAAAATCTTAAATGTCACTTTCTCCTGTAAGTAATTGGCAGTAAGTAGATGCAAGATTCCTGAACCACTGCTCTCAGGATAATCTTAAAATAGCCACTTTCTTGTTTTCTTGGTCTATATATGAAACAGGTGTATTAACATATTAATGATCAGATGTTATATTTAGCTCTGCATTTTAAGAATCTTTAGCAACGTGGAAAAGGATGATTTGACAGGTTTAATTCAACACTGGGCAACAAATAAAGCTTATAATGAAATTAACATAAATCATTAGCATTAATCATTCAGCATTATTGATAGCCATATAGAGAAATGTATCACAGCCCTGGAAGTAAAGAAGAGAAGAGCAATGTTTCTTGCCAGCTGTCCTGATGAGCTATGAGCCCATATGGTAGTGGTACTGGCTTTCCTTTCTAATTTTCCTCCTCTGCTTGAGCTGTCAGGAGCCCCTTTCTCCCCTTTTCTTTTTCCACAGACTGCAGAGATAGCTTCTATCTCATTTTTTTCAAAATGCCAGCTTTTTAGAGCAGGTCAGACTCCATCAACATCTGACTGTCACTAGCCATGTGACCAACATGAGCAAACTAGCTCAGTGACAATTAACATGCAGTCTACATTCATCGTTTTCAATTTGCTAACCTTCAGTTCTGCTTATGCTTTCATCAGCTCCAAGACCTAGTAAGAGTTTTCCTCACTGGGAAACAAAATATTCTTAAAGTAGCATTTGGAAGTCCTTTACTGAGAAATGTGTGCATTTAAAATTTGATATGGAAAAAATGAATTAATGCAATTGTTCAGTCACTATTCCCTGGATAGCTTTTTTCTGCTTGTGTGCTGTCCTCCCTCCAGTTCCCTGTGTGTCCCCCCGCCCTTTTCCCCAAAAAGAGGTGAAAGAATTGAGGTTAAAAATAATAAACACTGCTACTACTGCTTGTGCTTGAAGCATTTGAGAGTCTGAAGTTACTCAGTCTTCCTCATTTACCTGAAGCTCAATGAAACATTAGGTAAACTTGGCTTCTGGGATTAAGGACAGGACTGACAACATATCCCTCGAGCTATAATCTCACAGGCACTGCATACTTTCTTCATAATTTTGGCATTTTTTCAAGTGTTAGACAAATCTTCATGATCAGCAGGGCTCAGGCTCAGTGCTGTGAGAACATGAGCAAAGTAGATGCACTGGGGAGGTATCACAGAGGTGGAATCTTTGCATGGCAGTTATGAAAATTGCCTCCTTTTCTATTGTTACCTGGTCCCATTCATTTCTTTGTGTCGTATGAGCAATTGAAATAATTCTGGCTCTCATGAGCATCTCCATTTTCCTAGTTAGAAGGATGAATAAAATAGCTTCAAATTTAGAAAACCACGCATGTGCAAACAATGCATACATTTCTGATATTTTTTTTACAGTTGGTTCTTTCTATTTACCTTTAAAATGTCCAAGCACATGGATAATAAGACTTTTTTGTTCTCAATTCAAGATCACAAAATATATAAGGGTGGTTAAGCACTGTCAGAGCCTTGCAAGATAGTGTCAGCTCTCCTTAAAATGCCTTTCTTTTTAAGTGTCTTGGTAAAAGGATCTGGTGTACTTAAATGTGTACTAAATTTAAGTTACTGGACTTTCTGTTGAATAATTAAATATCATTTTTCAGAGGAGAAATTTCTGCTTTCTATTGCCATAAAATAGTCTTCATTTTCAACTTTGTTACCTGCAGAAGAGCATAAAGAAAACAGGTGTCGAAGAAAACAGGTATGGACACAGAGAAGAGCCCCATACTTGGTCACTCTTGGGCAACCATGTGTTCACCTCTTAAATTTGCATGGGGCCTTAATCTCCAATATAGAAATACATGCCATTCCCTTATGCTCAAAGTCAGTGTTGCAAGGGAGCATAACAGCCAGGACTGGTATCCTATAGCACAGTGAATAGATCCTTTAATTTCATGGTTTAAAAAATACTTGAGTTGACCTCAGTATAATTCCTATATTTTAGTCATTTAGGTGTCATGGCTCAGTAATCATTCATTAACTATAGTGCTTTTCAAATGAAGAACTGAGATGAAAATTTTTCTTAATGATGACAAGTGATGTAATTTAGTTTTATTCTTATATTATAGTGGTGCCCGCTAGCGCCGCTGTAGTTAAGGGTCTGTCAGTGGTTCCATTATAAACCCCTATTTTCAGAGGGTTTATAATTCAAAAATTGATTTTAGACTTAAAACTGCCACCCAAGGTCTAAGTCCTGGAGCTTGTTTTTATATACAAATTGGCATTTTGGGGAGAAGAGGAGGAAAGGTTAATGGTTACTCAACTATAAGAATAAGATTGAGGGTTTTCTCATTCAGATTTGTATTTGTGCTTCTATCATACTAAAAAACGCTTCATCCATCTCAAGGCCAAGAAAAAAGGCCACTATCAAGTACTTTATGACCAAAGAAGGGCTGCAGATCTTATTAAGCACAGTGTAAGAATTGAATTGGGCTGAGGCTTGTAAAAGCAGGTCCAGGGCTTTGAAAATCCCATGACATTTGATCAGAGGTCGAAATCTCTTTGAGAGTAGTCATTTAGGAGATTGGGGTAGCCATGAATCAAGGCCTCTCTCTTCTCCACAGATGTGCTGTTTTGCCTTGTTGCCATCAAGAAGCTGCAACAAAACTGGTGCTAATATTATAAAGGCAATTTTCAAAGGAGCGTAAGGTGCTTATCCGGCCCTAAATAGCATCTCTGAAATTGAGAATAGGAAAGTAAGTAGAGCAGTGGCTTGCTAAAAGCTCATGGGAGGGAAGGGGAATGTGTTGGAGCAAAGTGAGGACTGTCCTGGTGGAAATGGGAGCTCCAGGAAGGAAACCTCTGTGACTTGGCACACAGGGGTTGGCTGATGAGAGGAGGGAAGGACAAGTCAGGAATTGCTCTGGACTCCTGGGAAAATGGGGATCTTCACACTGAGAGAATACCAGGCCAAGTGCCACTCAGCTCCTTCTGATTTTCTCTAGAGCCACACTTCTGAGCTGAGAAGAAACAGGGATTATCAGCTTTAAAGCTGTCTGTTGGAAATGGCAGTGATGCCTCACTGGAATTACATTATTAAAACTAATAATAAATTTAAAATAATGCCAAAGAAATGCTGGAGTTATCATGTGTTTACTTTGGCTTACCTGATGGTCAAATATCCTTCTGTGAGTCTTTAAATATTGCCTCGTAAGCATGAGAATTTAACAGGTGGAAGCAGAACTTGGAAATATGAAAGTTTTGTATTTTCATGCAAGATTTACATTGGATTCTGGAGTAGAGTGGAATTTATGGTGTAGGCTCACTACAGATACATGTGGTTTTCTCTTACCATGTAAGGAACAAAAGAACTAAGCTAACTGATATAAATAGTTGATTTCAACAATTCAAGTAATTCTCCAACAGAATTACTTATCCTGTATCTATTGGAATTATTTATGATCAATGGTCCTGGTTTTTGTTTCCGGTCCAGGTTAGCTGTCAGAGATGTTGCTCTCAATTACAGATGGATATATGAGAATTGGCAGCTGTTAGATATGCATCTCTCTCCAAAGAGAAAAAGAAGCTTGATAGATTTTGAGGATGTAAAGTTTCAGACCAGTTTTGTATTTCAGAGAGACAAGGTAGTGCGTTGTCTAAAGCAATGTCCTTCAAGCAGACCCATCTATTTAAATACCCACAATTATCCTGTGGAGACAGTTGATCCTTCTGATCTTTAGTAGCAATAATTTTTACTCTTTTCCACATAATCACAAAATTAAAAATCTTCAAGGTAATCACATAAATGTTAAAAATAGGTTTTTTTTTCCATAGTTAATAATAAAAAACCCTCCCACTAAATCCAAAGGTATCAATACACAAGAAAAAAAAAACTGTTTAATCTCATTCTCGTCTCTGACTTTAGAGAAATTCTTTGTTTCTCCTGACAGCTTCTGGCGTTTCATCACCCATTTCAATGTACTGTGCTGCAGAGAGGATACTTTTCTGTGCAGATGTGTGGAGGGTGGATATTTCAGGAGATGTGTTTGGTGCTCTATCATGTATAAATGCAGACCTGGGTATGAGCCTTAGTTAGGGAAACTCTGCCTCCTTGGCTACCCATGCTGGGCTATCTGCAGGTTTGAGGGATGCTCGGACTGGAGAAGAGGGGGAATATGTGAGAGAACACTCAGGACTGGTGGTTAAAAGCAGATGTTGTTGTGTAATGATAGATGTTAATGTAAATTTAGGTTCACCTTTATTTTCTTTAAATTTTAGCCATTTATAAACCATGAAATTTAATGGAAAACTTTCTGCTGGTTTTGGTTATAGCTTTGTGAGCAGGTGTATGCTGAAGCAGTGTATTATACATTTACACTGAGTTTTACCATGCATTTAAAAAAATATATTTAAAATTACTATATTTCTTGCACTGAAAAAGTCCTTTGGAAGTGTTTTATGTTTCCCAAAATGGGACTAACACTCCAAGAATGAGATTTCCAGAATGGGATTAACTCTCTGTTGTACCTACCAAAACTAAATTTAAGCTGCAGAATGGCATTTCCTTCTCTCAGATGGAATTATGAAGGTTGAAATGGAACACTGCTCTTAATTCACCATAGAGTGCCAACTTGCAATACTGGCATGGAATTTTGATGGAGAATAAAATTATAAACTTCCAATTATATTTTTTGTTGTTGACGAGAAAATATTTTATCACATGAACCTGTTTTATAATGAAGAATATTTTATTTTTACTATCTGTCACCACGTTTTGAACTAGCCCCATTATTTAAAAAAAAGATATTTAGTGACACATCTATTCCAAAGCCTGAAATCCTTTTATCTTACCTTTCTTTTAGGATAGTTGTGGTAATATCTGAAAAAATTTGCTAAGTTATGAAAGTAGTACAACAGAAGTAATTTTTGGATAAGTTCTGCTAACTTTTGGATAAATTCTGGAATAAAATAATTATTATGGAATAAAATAATAATAATTATGGAGCAAAACTACTTTTGCCAAAGAGTTTAGTATTAGTTTGTAACTAATCAGCCACCCAAAGATGTTGCCTGATGATTGTTTTTATCGCAAGGACAATAATGTTGTTTTTCTTTTCTGGGAAAACAGATGTTTAATTTTTAAAATTATTTTTAAACCAGCCCTAGCATGCAGGCAATACAAGTGAGTAATATATGGATGTATGTAGATATTTGTCACCTAGGGTCTTCTGTAAGTGCAAGCCAAGTGCCCACAGATATCCTTAGTACACATGTGAGCAGATATTTGCTGCTTTGGACATGTGTGTGGGATCTCTCTGCTGGGTAAGAAGGGGTTCAGTGCTGATGGCAGCAAAGCTTCTGACTACTGCACAATATCTGAGCTCTCCCTTCATTGTTATATTGAAGGATTTCTCAAACACTCAATTTGTTGATGGAACACCTGGTAGGTTGTGGAAATACCTCCCCCCCACCCCAAACAGGGATAGTACTATGACACTGAGGCACATACTGGTTTGTCAGAGTGATACTTTTAAATATTTGGCATATTTGAATGCATCTTTGTCACTGATTCACATCTTGCTATCTGGTGAAAACCGGAGTGGAAGATCAGGACAGGGTGATACCATGGAAGTTGCACATTTTTTTTGGTTTTGGTTTGCTTTAAGACATGTAAATTTCCCTAAGGACCTGGTTTTTGTTGTAGGCAATGTAATTAATTATATCACGTAATCAGACACATTTTCCATTTAGAGACTGTGGAGAAGGCTTGAGGAAAGGTATTGAGGAAAACAAGGTGTGTTAATTTGTCTGTTCTTATTTTCAGGCATTTGCACATGTGCAAGCAGCAGGAATTTTGTTGGCTGGGCAGGTGACCTGCACCACCAGTGGTGATTATAGAAGATGCTTCCTTCTCTTCCTGCATATTTAGGTTTGATCAATTCTCTTCTGTGCTCCTCTGCCGAAAAAGGGTATTGACTTCCTCATGATCTGGCTTCAGTGCCCACCAAATCTATTTGCTGAGGATGGGTACCTTCCAAGGAGCAAGTTTTGCTGGTTTTCTGCAAGTAGAATTGGTGGCTTCCCAGTCCCTCACTCACTTTTCAGTGCTGCTCCTGTGAGATTTGAGAGCAGTCCATCTGACAAAGCATCACTGCTTTGGAATCAGCGAAAACACTGTTTAAAAATGCTGCCATCCACTTTGTTTGATTTAGTGAGGTGTTGGCATGATAATTTCCATACTAAGGTCTTAATTTGCTTCTTCTCAGAACCAGAAAACAAAAATTGTTGACAAAATAAAAACATTTTAGGGAATAGCATGAATCACTTTTTTTCTGAGCATTTAGGAAGTTTAGAAACTAAGGACTAGCACGAGTGATTGGAGGAAAGTGTTATCCTCAGTTGGTTTTCCCGTTTGGAATACATGAAATTGATGCTGACAAAGTACACTTTGAAAAACTTCTTGAGGTGCTTTGGGTTGCAGACAAATTCTGCTTCTGTCTTGCTAGTCTAAAACCAGCATAAAGGATAGGCAGGGCTTAACACCCCTGTCTCAGCTGTTGTGGGGTGTTTAGGCAGACCCAAAACATCCCATTACAGTAACAGGAGACTTTGGAATCAGCGAAGGTTCTGGGAATGAATCACGGAGTTGTGAGTCATGGAAATTTAGTGCTTAGACTTACCTTAAATGCAAAAGTTTTATCACTGCATGTGTAGTCTGGTGGGAATAAACAGTAGCTACTCAGTGAATGCATTTGTGCTCTGGATCTTTCCTAATTATCAAATTGAATCAGCAATTTAAGATTCAATAATAAAGATGTCCAAATATTCAGATATCTGCTACCTGCCTCTACACATGGGTAACACCAAAAAACATGTGCTTTTCACTGGCAAAATCACTGGAGAAGAAAAGCCTTTTTTTATTTTTCCTAAGGTTTAAAACCTCCAGGGCAGTTAGAAAACCATGTTTTTCATTGAACTGTGTCTCTTTGAAATTCACAAGCCTGACATGTCATTGGCATGACGTGTCTCAGTCCGTTACACAGAAGTGCCACATTACACTGTGTGACGTGACAGGCTGACAAAAAGGGACACGACGCAGCAGCCCAATGGGATGTCAAGCCTGAGAAATTTAAGCCATGCTGTTGCTTAAAAAAAAAAAAACAACACAGAGCAGCAAGGGGGGCACACTCCATGCTGATATCCAGTGCTGTTGGATTTTACACTCTCTAAAAGATTTTCTTGGTTCAGTCAGGCTTCCCTTGTGTTTGATAATAAACCATGCAAATTAAGTTTTTGCTTTTGCATGTTTTATCCTGTGGCACCACACAGGCTTGAGTTCCTCCAGAATCCCTAGCAATCCTTTGCAGAAGTTCTGCAGACTTGGAGTGCTTGTGACGTGTGGATCTGAGTTCCAGAAGTGCTTTGCTCTGCATTTGGGATTGCTGCACGCATAAACATGGATTGTTCAAAGAGCACATGATAACGTGACATGCTGTAAGTCACAGTTCAACATCTGTGAAAGGTTTTAAAATTCTTTTTAGTTATGTTAGGCTTCAGAAAAAAGTCTAGTTAGAAGGAAATCTGTTCAGGGTAGGGCAAATAGAAGGGTGGGAAAGCTTAAATGAATTAAATGATCATTAATAGACAATTTTTTTTTTCCTGGAAAATGCTTTCCCTTGATACTTGTTTTCTTTAAGTAGCAGCAAAAGTATATCAACAATCTCTAAACAGTTTAAGAACAATATACTTAATTACTCTGAGTAATTTCAGAGCTAATTAATGTGATAAATCTCTATAGTGAAATATTCTTAGCTACTGATCAACGTGAAATAGATTGAAGTCAGTGCAGATGTATCTTCCAGTTCATTTTACATTTGGTGTGGAGTGGTGAAAATGAGCATTCAGGCATATGTACACATCTTAGTTTGGAATTTGAATATTTCGGGTTGCATCATGTATATATGATTTTAATGCAGTCATTTATGTGCAGGCTTTGGCATGGATTATTTTAATAGGTTGCAATAATGGGTTGATTTCAAATAGAAAAATTAAATTTGGTATTCTTAAAAACCTGGCATGATTGTTCATCTATTAAAAATAATAATTCACTTATGGGCAAGGAGTGCTAGAAATAAATTGCTGCATACATTTTTGTTAGTTTCTTTGTATTTTATGCATTGTAAAAACTTTATGTGGAGATAAACTACAATTAAATTTTTCTTCTCAGTTTCTAAACATATAGAATGAACTTTAGTTGGTCTATGCTCTTGTAGTCAAAGTACTCTTTTGTAATGTTATGGGATGTGACCTTAAATGTGAACGCTTCTGTAATTCCTGGTGATAAACAATATTCTCTCATCAATATGCTTGAAACTGGTGAAAGCAATTGGTCCATAAGTGCAAATTCTGCTTTGCAGGAATATTTTCCATCTTTTTGCAACTTGACTTTCCTGAAATACGATAGGTTTCTGTTTATGTGTGCTCTTTCCATTGACTTAGGTGTGCTTTGAATTGTGTCCAAGAATATATTCTTTTTTCAATGAGAAATCTGGTGCTAGTTTAAGCCAGCTGTACTGTGGAGAATCTTTTTTCCTTTCTAAAATGTTCATACCCAGCCACAAAGAGTGGGTGCAGTGTGTGGATAATTGCCCATGTCATGTCCCTCTGACTTTCCACACCTTTATTCCCTTTTGTGAGGGCAGACAAAGCATCTGAGGTTGTGTTCTGTGTGTGTCTGATTGGGTCTGGTGCTGAGGTCTCAAACTCCCACCTCTAGGCCATGCTCCTACCAGTGGCCACAGTGAGAATAATGAAGGATAAGACCAAAGAAAGGGGCTTGAGCACCAAACATTTCCCCTTTTCCCCCAGGGAACAGGGGTGAAACTTGAGGAGGGAAGCAGTGGCGGGGAGTGGGAACCGAGATTGCCAAGCAGAGCAATGGATATTTGGTGCCTGCACTGCCTCTTTACCACTGCATTAAAAATTACAGACTGCAGACTGGAATTACCTGTTCTGTGAAGCTGAAGGCCAGTGTTTTGGTGGGGAGGTGATCTTTGCCCCATGTAGGTGTGCACAGATTTTGACATGTGGAACTGTAATGTAGAAACCAGTGTGCAATTTCTGCACAGAGAGGTGTAGAAAGGTGGGCGTATAATTGTGAGGTCTGACTAACCAGCACTACCTGAATCGTTTGTCTTTGCTGCAAAGCTATCTAGGTTCTGTGGCTGAACTTGATACCACAATCTAAGGTCAGGAGCTCAGACTTTTTGCAATTACTTCTGCTGAACGTAGCTATTAAGACTTGCCTGTGCAGCTGCTACTGTGGGACCTCCGGGCAGAAGGCTTCAAAATTAAGTTCAAAGCTATTGAAATTATTTTTTTAAGGCTTTATGCATGCAGACGCACGTGGTAGTGCATCTATGTTACATGTTCATTGAGAAGTGAGAGAATTATATGGGTATCTATATTTTTCAAATGGAAGTAATGACTCTGCTGTCACAGTATTTCTGAAGCTGGACTTTCAAACATGTGACCATTTTTAGCCAGATCCTGTTCTGCCATCCTCAACTCCTTAGTGTAGCTCAGCCTCTGAGCATAATGAACCTATTAGTATTTTATGAATTGAACTCTTTTTCTCTTGGGGGAGGGAGGGCCTCCTGAGTATGTTAAGCAAAGCAGAATTCATATGAATCATATGGCTGAATTACAATACATCTACTTATGCCCTTGAACTTTATGATCTGCTGCAAAAGGCACGAACATTGTCAAGGTATGGAACAGGAAGGATCTGGGATCAGCACTCAATATTAAGGCTGAAGAAATGCAAGTTTGTTGTGAAAGCAAAGGAAACAGAACAAAGTCTGCTGGAACCCAAGTCCCTGAGATAATCAGGAATCCTGCTTTGAGAATCTTATAATCACCTTCCAAAACACATTGGCTAAAGGTTCTCTGACATTTTTTCTTTATTTTAAATTCTATCTGTTTGAAAAATCTAGACTCCATACATATTCCTGAAGCACAAAAAGGATTTGAAACTATGAAGCCTAATGTTACTGCTTTGGATTTTCAGTTTTAATGAATAAGACTTCTTTCATGGCTGAAGATAGAGCTTGATACTTCTTGTGTTGTTTTGTTTTTATCTCTTTAAAGGTGTGGATGTTAGTTGATTTTCTTCTGCCCCCCTGTTTTTGTTTGGTTTTGGGTTTGTGTGTGTTTGTTTGTTTGTGTTCCTTTTTCTTGTGTGGGTGTATTGTGGTGTATTTGTTGGTTTGGTGGTGTGGTTTGTTTTTTTTTTTTTACTTGTGTTCCNTGTGGTTTGTTTTTTTTTTTTGACTTGTGTTCCTGTTACTGCCAAATCAAATTCACTACAGCTGCTTTGGCAGAGGCTGTACTGTTTTGAGGACTTCAGTTTTAGCCACATCCTTTTTGCTATCATATTTTGAGGCATAAGATATACTTGCGATTTTTTTGTATGTGACTTCTGGAATTTTAACATTTTAAACAATATGTGTTCTTGGGTCTGAAGGACTGATTTTTTTTATGCAGAACCTTTAGCCTTCCTTAGCTTTTATTTACACAACATTATGCATGTAATTTGCAGATTCAAATGGTAATAAAGGTGCTGTTTTTGCTGGACAAAGAAGCTTAAAATTTGCACCCTCATTCATATAACAGTGTGACACATGAAATAAGTGGCTCCAAATTCTTCTGGAGTAGAAGCCTGGTAAAGCACAGGAACTTTAAAAGTGCACGTATGTTTTCTTAAATCTGCACAACATGACACGCTGTGAAGACAGCATTCAGCTGCATTAGCTCAGAGAGCACACTGATAGACAGATGGGCTTTGAGAACAGAAGTGACAAATGTCATAAATTTCTCTTAAAGAAAAGTGCTATCATTTCTGCTACTTGCTTACATATGTTTTCAAGCATGACTGTCTTAAGTGTTGCTAAGTTACATCGCACTGATAATTCAGTTGCACCTTGGGGTTTTCAAGGAAGGGTTAAATTTGACAAGAATTCTGTTAGTCTGAGTTTTCCTACTGATTTGCACTCAGTTGATGCAGTCAAAGCAACATTGTTCAAGTGGCCCTGCTCGCTGGACAGATAATTACACTCTGAAAGAATACAGGTTGTCATAGTTTGTTTGGTCTGTTTGGTTTTTTCTTAGTTTTCAATTGGAGCAGATTGCTGAGAGTGTTGTCTATTTTGAAAAGGTTTTTCTGAGCACAAGTATAAACAGGCCCTTTTTTATATTGTTCTCACTTGGCATGAACTCCTCCTGGCTCAGGAAATTGATCACTTCTCTCCTGAACTTTCCCCACAGAGAGCATTGTAAAATATGCTAATGGAATCTTGCCTACTCGGTTGTACTTGCCCTGGGTTTCCTTTGTTAGAATCTCCTCCTTTATTAGAGAAGATCTTGTTCAAAAGAAAAAAACCCAAAGAAAAAAAACCCCAAGGAAACACCTCCCTTGTGTTACCTTCTCCCATTTCATAACCTCAAATGTTAACAATTGAATTTCTCTTGAACTTGTAAACCACCTGACCAAGTGCTTCCTCCTGCAATGTCGGATGGGAGCAGACAGTGGAGATGTCCTAAGATGAATTTTCCTTCAGGAAAGATCAGGTGGAAGGTTACTCAGGCTGCCTGAACTTGCCCAAGGCTTCTGCTGGCTACCGCTCTTGAATGAGGGCCTGGGATTACGCAGCTGCACATGTGTGTACTCACTCTGGTTGTGTTTAAAGTAGGACTCCCACCTGGAACTGTCTGGTTATTTGTTCACTCCTGAGCCTGTAAACTTGTGGTGATGTGATGGATCTTCCTATTCAGACTGAGGAGTACATTAACTTTTCAAGCTGAAAAATATTTTTTCCCCTCTGACTAGGAGTGTTTACTGTGTTTTTAGAGTTGGTTTGATGGGAATGTAGAGAACTTCCCACCTAAACCAAGTGACACGAGGGGAATGTTATGAATCCAGGCAATTGAGCTGTGACAAGTGAAAGTGGGAATTATTTCACTTTCCTTTGCCTGAAGCATGCACAGGTTAAACAGCCAGATTAGAGGCTTCTTGTGATCATTCCCCCTTTGCTTCTTCAGTGAATAGTGCCTTGAATGTGTACAACTTCCACAGGAGATTATATGGAATACTTGAATTTGACTTGGCTCTCAAATTTGTGATTGAATGCTAATGTTAGTATGAGACATGGGGAAGACATGCTATGTAGCATGTGCTTATTAAAAGTAATTTTCAAATGTAAAGTGTATGATTATGACAGTGATTTGTCACAGAGTAGAGATTTGGAAAAATAAAGAGCATTGGCAAGTATGCTTTGGAATTATTTTTTGAGCTAATTTTGAAATTAAAGTGTGGTCAGATAATTACCACTAACATTTGAAGCATTCCCAAATATAATGGCATATTACTTAGGGCAGGAATAGGTTTAAAAGGAATCCAGGGGCTTTCCATAGCCATTTACTGATGACAAAAGATAACTGAGAAATAGAAAACTGTAAATGTGCAGAAAATGTGTTCAAATACAATCCTCACAGATATCTTCTTTCTCCTAAATTTGGTCTTATGGTAGTATATGCAATGTATGATATCCTGTAGGATAATTAATAGCTCTGATGTGCAGGGAATAACCAAATTACCTGGTCCAGCATGGCTGTGATGTAGGTGTTGTAAGATGTTTATAGTCCTTGTAAGGGAATTATATAAAATCAGACTGGTTCTCATTTTAGGCGTGGTGTTCACTGGGGTTTTTCTCTCAGTAAAAGGCAGTATTGGCCAGCAGGTAACAGTAGTGCACCTGACCTTGGTGTAAGTTAATTGTAGCTTCTGCTAAGGTGCTATCTGCATGGGTAACTTTGTTTTTTTTTTGGTTGGGTTTTTTTGTTGTTGTGCAAGTGTGGAAGGCAAAAAGCTCAGGCGATGACATTACTGTCACCTGCTTAAAACAGTATGAAGTTCTTCAAGAATCGGCATAATCTCCAGGGCTCACTGTTTTCCATGAAAGCATTTATTTCAGTCAAAATACTTCACGTTCCTCTCTACACAGACATTTCAAGGAAAGTTAAAAACATGCCATTTTAAAGGGAAGCCTTACCTTTCTTTGTAGATATCCCTGCTTTTAAGTAGATTGTGCTATTGTGGAATGAAATCACAAACCTTATTAGGCACATAGGATTCACATGGAAGGTAAATAAACCGAGATGCTTCTAATAAAAGTTGTAATTGAAACAGTTTTAGATGGTGAACAAGACTTGCTGTTCACCTTCTTGATTTTTAATTCATTGTTTTATCTAGCATCTTCATCAGTAGCCTACCCTTTAATGCTGTTTAAATTAAAACTAAGATAACGTCTCCCTTTTTCCACCCCGCTTTTTTTTTATTTTATATGTGATTTGCCCTCTCAGAGCAAGGGGAAACAATCTTGCCCATCTGCTTGTAAAAGCATGATGAATCTTTTGAATATGCGAACGTGAGATCTGTTGTTCAAGATGTCATGTTTTTCCCTCTGTTGTTAGCTGGGAGACAACACGGAATACCCTGATTTACCTGTGTAATCCCAGTGTGTCTCAGGTGCCAGGACTTGCTGTTGAGATCAGCATGTCTCCTGTCAGAAGTGGTTGGAGTGAGACAGGGACGCACGACCACTGGGCGCAAAAAGCTACAGAGGTCAGGTTTCAAGGACAGCCAGCGTGGCAGTGATGTGGCAGTGACAAGTTGTCAAGAGAGCAAATATGAAAGCGGGGTTTGGGAGGGAGGGAGAAGGAAAAAAATCTTGTCATTGCTGATGAAATATTCAGTGTAGCAGGTAGCAGTGGGCTGAATGGGTTGCACTCATGGGTTTGGAGATTGCCTGCAGTGGAGAGGTGTCCCTGGGTTGTGAGTGCTCTTTGCTGCCCTGATGGCTCTCCACAAGAGATGCCCAGCACAAATTGCCTGCTTTAAATTTTTGATTAAATATTGCACTCCTGTTTATAGGAGTAGCAATGTCAGGCTTGGGTCAAACACCTTTTAGAGCCCTAAACTTCTGGTAAGTCATCCATATAGATCCTTGAGTGGCTATGGCTTGATGTGTCATAGAGAAATTTGGAAGGAAAACTGTAACAGTTATGCCAGTTCTAAATGATCATAAAGTCATCATTAACAGCTCTGCTGTGTAATTTTATTGGTTTGTTTTCAGACACATTTAATTTTATTTTGAATTTTTCATATTGTATTGAGTTGAAACACTTCTGTTTGTGGTTCTGCGTATTCCATAGTATATGAGGTAATAGCATGCTTTATTTGTCCCTGAAACAAACCACAGTAACATGGTGACTTTATCTCCTGGCGTATTTGCAGAATTCATGATACCAGTTTTCTTAATGGTAGGAGCTTTTTACTTCATGCATGCTATTCCTAGGATCAGCAAGACTTTTCCTAGCCTGCATATGTGTACATGCACACTAATCCTGCATGTATGTGCAGAATAAATGTTAATTTAAGCTTGATTAGTGTAATCTCATTAAGAATAAATACTACAAGAAGTGTGTCATGATTCCCAGTGAAGTCCTTGAAGAGCTTGCTGTAATATGAGGAAAAATGGTGTATTCATCTGCTGCAAGTATGACTGCACGTTCTGCTATGTGGGATTTAGCAATCATAGTTCTTTTTGTTAATGAGCCCGATTGTTCTTAAATTAGTAAACACTATCTAATGCTTTATTGTGCATGTACATGGAAAAATGCTTTAAATATATCTTGTGCATTAAATTTCTTTAGGGTGTACTTTTAACTGCCATCAGTTACTTTTTAAGTTTAACTTTTCATTTCTTTACATGAGGGAGCAGCTGTATACTGACAACCAGTGATGCTGACGGGAGAAATAGAAAGTTCTCTTTACTATCCTACTCTCTTCTTTCTATATAAAACAATTTAATTATTTTTTAATTCATCTGCAGCTGCTTAGGTTATAGTTGTGGTAGTAGAGGGACAGAAGGAATGAAAACAGCCTAAATCCATAGTCAATAAGTCAGTATTTAAAAATGGATAAATATTACTTTTTAGCCTTACAGAAATAGGCTTAGTTGCTTGAGAACATAGATGGAAGAAAAAACTCCTGAGGCAAAATGGTCTTGGAATGAAAAGAGAAAACAAGTTTAACTGAAAACAAAGCTATGAAAATGTTTAACGATTCAGTGCGGATCTGTCTCATCAAAAGAGCAATATAGCTGAAGAATAACCTTAGGAGTTTAAATATAAAAACAGGCAGAAGAAAAATGACAGGAGTCAATGAGTGGGGAGAGCCTGTCAGCTGGGATTTTGTCCACCTGAGGGCTGGGGAGCATCAGCACCTTTGCCACAGCCACGCTCCAACCACTGCTTGCAGCCAAATCTCCACGCCTGCTGTGCCGCGGGTTTTTGGCACTGGATCCTCGGAGCTGCAGGCTGGCTCTCACACTGCCATGTGCTCTCATTCCCTGCTGGTGCACACTGCAGGTGATAACACACAGATATCAAAGACTTTTCAGTCAGTCTCTCCCTTCACAGAGCCGTGGCTCCCAAGTAAAACAAACAAACAAACCAAAAAAGTGAGTTTTTTGGGGTGGACTAAAGTAAAAGACCCCAAATGATAAATGTTGAAAGCCAGCAGAGAAAATGTTCAATATTGGTAGCCTGGGTGTATGAGGTGTTCTTTTCTCAGCATCAAGCTGGCCTCTGAAGTGCCTGTAAAAGAGAATTTGGACTCTGATTTTTAAAATGCAGATTTCTGGGGGTTTTTTTACTTGTAAAGTTTCCTTGGAAATGGAAACTCATGCTTCCCATTAATGGAAGACCTTTTTAGTTACCACATTATGAAGCAGAAAATTTTTCATTCCTTTCAGTTCTATAAAAGGAGGAATTGGGAAGGACACTCACCTCCTGCTCCAGAGGACTGCTCCTACCCCTTTGTACCTCCTCTATTTCACTGGTTATTTAAGCACCCTTTAGGAAGGTGTCCAGTTGTGTATATTCCTTAAAAATTGTGAGAACTACCCCTTACTTATGACTTACATGTACACTGATTGACCACTTAATTTTTGCTGTTAGAAGGGCTGAAATTGATGATTTTTTTTTAAATTTTGTGTTTTTAATTTAACATTCAGAGCCTTTACACACTCCTACTATGTACTAGGGGATGTGCTGTAGTCTCTGCTCTTGTCTGAGAGTTAATGTGCTCCCAGTTCTGTTAGTTTGGCTCTTGCAGAGGAATAGTTGAGTACCTGCAGTTTTTAGACACTTGTTCCTGACGGGTCTTGCTGTCGCTGATCCTCACCCTGTGAAGACTGCTCTCACAAGCTCCTCTTTCTATGAATAAGTGATCAAGTGCCAGTCAGTGCTGTCTTTGGGGTCACTTTGGAATTCAGCTTTCTGAAAGATGGCTGGTAAGGGATATTTCCATTCATATGGGAATGAAAAGTTGCTGCAGCAATCTCATGTGTATTTCTCCTGTGCCTGATGCAAGAAAAAAATACTGGGAGAGACAGAAAACTCTGCTTGTCTGGAGCTTATTTACTTCTCTGTTTTTAGAAATCAGGAATGTTTTGCAACCTTGTGAGTTTTACCTGAGAGAACTTACAAATCCTACCGGGTATCTTTGTGCATTTCACAGTGACTGATCTGACATTTGTGTGGAGGAGCACAGCAGTGATTGTTTTATATAATCTCCATAATTTCCTTATTTTAAGGCTCTGACTTGGTCAAGTATTTAAGCACATACTCACTTATGGCTGTTTTGCTTCAAATCAATGAGTTTGTTTTGTTGTTGTTGTTGTTGTTGTTGTTTTTTTTTTTAACACAGTTAAGAAAGAAATCAGAGGCCTCTAAAAGTCTAAATATAAGTCTGTAGGGAATTTGACAGAACCATCATTTCACTCAATCCAGTTATTTCTCAGTGACTGTTGTTCAGCTCTTGTTTGAGCCATGTCATACAGCAAAAGACACCTTGTAGGTAAATGTGTGTCCTGCCTTGCCAAGATGCTTAAAAAATCTCTCCTTGTCTGCACTGTAACATTCAGTAGTGTGTATTACTAATAGAATAAAATGAAAAATGTATTTCTTTAACACTGTCATCTCTCTCTCTGACATGCATTTGAGATGATTTGCCAATGCTCAGTTGTGTAAGTGGCTTACAGAGGAAAATCAGTTAGCCTCTAATCTTATGCTGATGCATGGCCAGTTGCTTGAATCCATTAATGAACTAATCTCTGATCCTCTAGTAAATGGTATTCTCTTGCATTTGGATGCTGCATATTTTGTTTCAGGTAAAATCAACGTAAAAAAAAAAGAATTTTAAATGGATTAGGACCCTTATCCTACCTTTTTCTCATATGTACTTTGTGAGAAATTAGGAAGTTTGCTATCCAAAGCAAAAATGTTGTATCTTTTTCTTTTTTCTGTGCTAAGGCAAGATCAGAAAAATCTTCACTTTGCTTTTGGCTAACCACTGAAGCTAAATAGCATCCTTTGCACACAGAACAATCTTTTAAAACAATATACCAGGACACTTGTATTAAGCACAAGGTAATTTTTCTTTATTTCCCTTTCTATCATCACTGATTATGAAAATAGTTTTGTGTAAGTACAGATTCTCTCTCCCTTATAATCAGCTACCTCCTGCCTGATTCCTTAATTAATGACATAATTCAGTGTTCTGGACATCACAATCACTTCCAGGGTAGTGAAATATGATCAGAGCTGCCTGGAATGTGTGTAGTGAACCCCCCAAGCAAAGGTCGTGCCTCTGTTGTGTTTTCCTACCCACAGAAAACAATATGCTCTCAATCTGGATGATTTTCATCTTTAGATTAAAGAATAAACAATTGAAAACCTCCAGAGAGAAAGCATAGGTATAAAACTTCCTAGAAACAGCAGAAGCTCTGGTAATCTTTGTTCTTAAGCTGTCTCAGAAGTCTGTATCTGAGTGCCTGGCAGTACTGCCCACTGTGTGGGACACAGGAGGGGATTCAAATCTCCATGTGTCACTTGTCTCATTTTTGATGGTGTGGTTTTTTCATATTTTTTATTTTGGAATCTGACAGGTCAGGATTGAGAAGTTCCATTGTGTTTCACTTTCGCGGTGCAAACCATTTATCAGCAGCTCTGTCACAGTTTAACCCCAGCTTGGCACCACCCAGCTGCTCCCTCCCTGCTGAGGCTGGTGGGACAGGGAGATGAGTAGAGTGGGAAAATTGTGAGAGCTCATGGGCTGAGCAGTGTAGAGACAGTGTAAAGGGTAAAGTAAAAGCCACATAGACAAGCAAAACAAGGATTTCATGCTCTAGGTGCCGTGGGCAGCAGGCAGGTGTTCGGCCTTCTCCAGGGAATCTGGGCTTCATCCCACACCAGCAGGGACTTGGGAAGGCAAACACAATCCTTCCCAACCTGTCCCCTCCTTCCTCCACATTTCCAGCATGGAGGTGGGACTCAATGATCTTAGAGGTCTCTTCCAACCTAAATTATTTTCTATGGTGTGAAATACACCTTGGGTCAGTTTGGGGTCAGCTGTCCCAGCTGTGTCCCCTCCCAACCCCTGGCACACCCCAGCCCCACTCACTGCTTGGCTGCTGGGAGAAGCAGAAATGGCCTTGCCACTGTGTGAGCCTGCCCAGCAAGAATGAAGTCATCTCTCTATTATCAACGCTGTGTGTTCAGCACAAATCCAAGCCACAGCCCTACAGCAGCTATGAAGAGGATTAACTCTGTTCCAGCCAAAACCTTCACACTTTGCCTTGAAGGCTTTTGGCTAGTCTGTTTGTATGTCAAGGGTAGGAAAGAGAGAGCGGTTAGTGCTTCACTCCACAGGTATTGACAGCCAACAGCTGGAAGATCTGGGGGGTTTGTGTGGGGAAATCCAAATCCTCAAATCATTCAGTATTTCAGTGGAGTATATCTACATCACATATATTTTCTAGAGTTTATCTTTTCTTCTAGCCTGTAGAGATGTTTCCAGTAGAGTTCCAGAATCATTTACAGCACTCCCCCAAAAAATCCCCAAATCTGTTCTGTAGCTCTGCACCTTTCAGTCTCTTACCATATGGAGCTGTTGTTTCATTGCTGGCTGAGTGTGTAAATCCATGAATTTCCTCAGCAAAAAACCACCACAGAGCTGTGCAGAGCTTCTGAATTTGGCATTGTGAGTGCCAAGATTCTTTGCATACTGTCTGAGTTTCTTTTCCTTGGGACATGCAAGATGTACAGCTCATGTTTAAACTGCCTCTGGTTTAGGTAAATTTTTCACTTGCTTCCTGTATTGATGAGTTTGCTCTAATGTTCACAAATCTAGCTGAAAAGGCACAAATTTTATTCCAATTGGCTATAATTTCCCTAATCTTGATGTTTATTTTGATGAAGATGTAAAGGTGAATGATAGTAAACAGCTCTCAGGTAAAATGCAGTGAGTTTGGAGACACATAGCATTGACTAACTTAAAAAAGTTTTTAGAAAACCTGGAGAATTCCTTAGAAAATAGCTTTGCAAAATGTTTAGTTGCTCTTTTAAAAAAATTTTTCTGTGTTACTGTATTGACTTTCAACCTGGATATCCTTAATTTTAATATAACTTATGAGAACAGAGAGTGAGCAAGATTTAATAAAAGTCAATGAAAAGCTTTAAAATTTCCTTTTTTACTTGTCTTGAAATAGTTAGAAGTGCATTAGGCCATGGCTGGGGTGGGGCTTTTATTTCTGAGAGGGAAAAAGGAGACTTATGGCAAATGGGTTCCCTCCATGTTGGAAAAAATATTAGCAATATTTCACACACTTCTTAAATAATTTCCCTATCTATATAAAATGAGGATTTTTTATTCTGTCTGGTCCTTTTATTTTTTCTGACTACCTCAAGTCTCTGAACAGGTTTAGTTAATCAGTGCTTATATCAATATGTAATTCAGATACGGTGGTTGCAAATTTTTGATTCCCATTTCTTTTGAGTTGCTTGACGAGAACTAAGTGGCTGGGGAATGGTTCTTATAAAATTATACATCGAAAGTAGTGCAGGCGCAATGGAAATATTAATGAACATGATTGTTTTGACACATAAGAATTAGAGCATGTTTAAATATTATACATAGTGTATGAACCGCTGGCACAAAATTAGAAACGTGAGGGGTTTTTTTTCGTCTAGCAAATATAGTTCAGCTTTAAGTTCTTCTCAGACTGAAAGAAGTCAGTTTACTTAAGTCAGCTTTTGAGCTTTTAAAGTCTCTGTTTCAGAGTAATTGCAGCCAAAGTGACTGCACATAAGAGTGGTTTGGTGAACTCCAAAATCTCTGCAATGTCTCAGTTCTAAAAACCAGGTTAATCCACCCTAATTTACTCTATGTTCCATTTTCATGTTTATAAAATGAAATTTACTGGGTTTTTTTGGCACTGTTAAAATTTACATTTGCTAAATTCTATACTTTTGCCATAATATGTACTTTTTGCTCTTTTGACCAGTTTTTTTTTTGTTTTGTTTTAATGCAAATAACAGTAGAAATGCAATGCATTTGTCTGATGTCCTAAAATAAAATGCAAAATTTACAGGGTCATAAAACCATGGGTTAGGAAAGATTTAAAGGATCTTGAGCCAGGGCTATTTTCAGATGTTTGTATTGGGGTGCGTGGGATTTGCAGGATGTTTTATGCTAAGAGCTTTTCAAAGTGTTTGTTTAGTAATACTGTCTGTTGTGGTTTTTTCATGTTTTACAAACTGTCCTTGTTTTAAATGGCTAGATATGATCCCAAAATGTTAATGGCCAAACATGTCCTAGAAAGTATTGAAATATTCAGCTGTGATTGGAACAGTCAGTGGGCTGATGAGTATGTATCTTTTTACATTTGGGCTTTATGATGGAATTCTGTTTCTTAGCTTTATTAATGGAGGCTTTTGGGATTTTTTTAAAAGAATAATAGAATTTGAGATATGGAAATATGTGCTGGAAGGCTTGTTTTTTTTTAGTAGGAAACGAAATATGTCTTAAAGGAAAACTTTGTTTAAATGACTGAAATTATGAATGGTATATACTTGACCTGCTTTTAAAATTACTTATATTTCTTTATAATATAATGTAATTCATGCTGTTAGTGTGTCCTGGTTTTGAAAATTGAAAAATCAAGTATGTTCATCAGCCAGTTCACACTTCTACCCATTGGCAGCTCTATGGAAAAGTGTCATCTTGGTATTCTGATCATTCTGGGGTTAGACTGGACTCTAGGAATTCCTGGTTCACTCAGATCTCTGAATGTCAATGCAGTGTAGTTAGTAGATATGTAGGTTCCTAGTAGAAGGTGGTCAAATAAACAAGGGTGAAAGTGCAATATAGGAATTTAAATTTCTTAAAGACTGTTTTGCTTTTTTAAACTTTTATTCAAGTGAATAGGAATGATTAATCAAGTATCTATTCCAAAGCCTATTGATTTTAAGCAACAGAGTTTTCCTCGTCTTCTGGGTCAAAGTACAGACAACTTTTTTCTAGTGGTTATCCTGTATGCAAGCTCTAGTTTCAAGTTCTGCACAACCTAGGACATCTCTGTCAGGGTTGCACAGAGCTTTTGTGTGGTCTCTGGATGTGCCTCTTGGTCTTGCCTCTCAAGCCCAGGTATCTGACACTCTGCTCAAGAATTTGGACAATTTGCACAGCCAGTAGTTAAGATGCTTTCTACTGGCTTGTTTGATTGCCAGATGATTATTCAACCTTTAATAACTTGATCAGCAAGGAATTGTCTTTGGAACCTTTCAGGGAGTCTGAAATTCAGCTTTCCTTGGCAGGATTTCCCTAAAGTATTGTGGGAACAAAAACTTTTTTAGTACAAGACACGACCACTGAAATTTCCTTACTGAGTGCTGGACAGTGACAAGTGGATGTGCCCAGGCCCAAAATATCTTTGTAAAATACTTTAGAATACCTTTTAAAATTAATCTTTTCATCTTCCCTTTTTTGCCTATGACTGCATGCTTTGTCAGGTGAAGTTTACCAGCGAATTCCACGAGAGGATGACTTATGTGCTTAATTAATTTTCTGGATTTTATCTGAGACTGCGTTCAATCTGTATAGCAGATGCATATCCTGAGTTTCTGGTCCTCCTCAGTAGTTCCAAAGAGAATTTGGTTGCTCAGCTCCATGGCTCTAGCATGTAGGAGGAAAGGCTGAGGAAGGTGAGATGATCTTGGCTTTCACTGTAATACAGATGCTTACCTGCACCCAGAAACTAAGTACTCTGTAAGGTATTAATTCTGTAAATTATTAATACTTGTACTTATTGTGGAGGGATAAATAGTTTTGCAGCTCTCTTAGGTTCCTGCTGTTTACTTGAGATGGATACTTCCCTGGTTTTGTTTTCTGTTTCAACAAGCTGCTCTGAGAAGGGGAGCAGTAAGAGGACATGCAGAGATCAGCTGGACCTGGCAGAACCTGCAGCAGGAGAGGAACTTAATTCCTGCAGAAGGTGCAATCTGTGGCCTGGCGTGAGAGAACTGGTTCCTTCCTGGGTGTGAGTTGAGGCCTAGGTGAGGACAGAAAGAGGTTTTATGGTGTTCAATCCACTGAACAAGAAATCCAAGTAAATCGATGGCTGTGCTCCCTGCTACCAGCCACGGAGGAGCTGCATGATCCAGGGCCAGGAGAGGAGTCTGTGTGCAGCAAGGAATTTTGCTGCTGGGTTTTTGAAAGCTCTTGGCCTGGTTTTCCCATTTCTGAGATCGCTCTAATCTGTTTATCTGGCATTTCTTTGTTTGATGTCATCATGGTGTTCTTTAAACGGTATGTTTTGCCCCTTGGAAAAATAAGAAATTCTTATTTCTTCTCTATAATTAAAAAACCCAAACCAACAAAACCAACCAACCAAAACCAGAATCCCACAAAAAATCTAAACAAATACCCAAACACAGAAATACTGACTCATTTATGTAGAAGTAATAATTTTTCTTTCTTTTTGATATATTTCTCCCTGTGGGGTATGTATGTGATACACTGAGGTTTGGGGTGGTTTATTTTGTTGCTTACATTCAAGATAACTGCAGGCACTGATGGTAAGAGTGAAGCTTGTTTGGCTTTTGTTTACATGCTTCTTATTAAATCCATTGGCTGTTTGTTTTCAGATTAGTTTCAGTTATTTACTGTTTTTCCTAAAATGATATTTTGATGCTCTTTTTCTCTCTGCTGTTGCTCTTGATGGTTTGGTATTTATTGGAATGCAGGAATCATGGTGAGGATATTGATCTGTGCTGGTCTTTTTTTTCTTTCTTTCACATGGTCATTTAGATTGAGCCATCTGCTTGCCTAATAGTGGGAATACTGAAGAAAGACATTTTCTTTTCAGCTCACATATGAATTGTACTTTTATATAGAGGTTATTCAATTACAAATAAGAAGATCGAACTATGATTTGGTGGCATTATGTAGAACATCATGAAAATTAATGCTCCTCCAAAATATTTTCTTTGATGTTGGTTCTTTGTCACTGTCCCACTATGGATTCAAACTATGGCATATGAAGTACATCTTTTCTATAATCACTGCTGCAAGTGGGCAAGAGAAAGGACCATCTTTATTCTGCTAATTTTCTCACAGTTAATCTGAGGAAAAAAAAGCTTTGATAAATACCCTTCATCCAAGGGTCTGAAATACTTTGCAAGATGGCTTTTTGTAGTGTTGTTGATTAGGATTAGGAAAGGGAGGAGGACTCATCTGGAGAGCTGCTCCATGCTGAGGACTGCACAGGAATTCTAACAGGACCCCCACAGCCTGACTGGGTCCCACCCACTTCAGAGAACTGAAATTTATTTTAAGCAAAATTTATGTAAAATAAATACTTGAAACGTTTGAAAGTCTGAAGCCAATCAAATATTTTGTGTCCACTCTGATTGAATGATTAAGTGGGAAAATAACACAGGTAGGAGATGCTGTGGTAGATGTGGTTTAGCCTGATCTCCATCTCATTCCTGGTAAACTGAACAGATTCCTCTGTTCCTCTGGCACAGAACTGGCAATGGCCTGTCACAGTGGGAGCTCCAGCAGGTTCTCCAGAGAGGTGCCACAGGCAAGTTTAATATTTATGAAATTGCAGCATGGAGTAGACAGGGCAGAGGTGGTCCTGCAGGACATTCCTGACTTCTCTAGGATAAAACATGGAAGTTTCCTGGGTTTCTTTGAGAGCCTGGGCATGGGAAGGCTCTGTTGACATCTGTCTGGAGTAACCCCATTACCAAGCTCTAGACTTGTAATTGTCTTTTCAGGAGGAAAATTTTCCCCTTTGCAGAGGAAACCTGTGCAATCTGCCAAGTGAGAGGTGTTAAGTTTTGATTGTCAGGCATATCAGTAATGCTGTCAAATGAAATCCTTCAGTGGTGTGACTGCTGAACATTATGAATAAGTCTGGTTCACACTTAGTTTCCACTAAGCTGTGTCTTTCTTACCTATTTACCTCTCCTTATTCCCTGCTAAAGCTCTGTAATTTCTAGCCCAGCACTTGGGAAGGCTCCTTAGCCATGCAGTGTGTTTGTCTTAAAATTCATGTTCTCTGTAACATCTTAGCCCTCTTGCATGATGTCTCTCAAACTCCAGATTCTCTTCTCATGTCTCCAATGGAAAATGGTGGGAAAGCAAGTCTGAGATTCCACTTCTGCAAATCCTTCTGCTTGTAGTTACTCCTGCAAGTAATCCCTTTGAAATCAATGGGGAACATTCCCAGTAGTAAAGTTAAAGAGTCTGAAATGTCTTACACAATAAAGCCTAAGGCTGGGAAACACTACAGAATGTTGTATGACTTCATTACAATGGGCATCACCACAAAAAAAAGAAAAAAAGAAACCCCATCTTAAGTACCACTAATGAACTTATGTTCACAAAGTGAGGCAGTAAGTAACTTTGGAAACTATTTGATTTTCTAGTTATTTTTATTAACAATGTCAACAGGGGCTTTGTTAAAATCTCAGCCTAAGTATTTCAACTTTGAAACAGTGCTTGTTTCAAGAGCACACAAGAAGATAGTCTGATCTTTGATAGATTCTATGCAAAGTTCTCTGCCCTCACTTTAAAACCTTCCATGGCCACTTCCCATCCACTGGTTTTACTTCATTCCCTCCCAATCCAATTGACAACCTGCTGTTCTGCTGGGTGTGTAGCTGTGATAACTACTAGCATTCTTCTGGATTTTTTAAAAAATTAAATAGGTAGAAAAGAAGTATTTTACAAGTGTACTGTTTTAACCAAATATTGAAGTAAATAAGAGCATTTTGAAAATCAGCTCTGAGTCAGGATTTCAGTAAATTCAGTTTAATCAGCAAGGCTGAATTATGTCTGGAAGCACTTTTGTGAATTTTGGTAGAATCTGCTCCCATATATCTGGAATTAAGATTTTGACCTGCTTTTTTGCAGCAACAGTACACAGGTAATGTACTTTTTTCTTCTAATAACAAACTTTCAGAGGCCACAAATTTAGGTTTAAATTTTTCTCTTGAGTGTAGAGGAGGCTTTTCATGCTGCTGAAATGAAAAATATTTGGCCCAGATTATTCATTGTGTGAAATCAGAAGTGAAAATGCAAAAATCTCTTTCCAAATCCTCAAAAGCTGAATAATGACTCAGTATAAATATCCATAGGCAGTGAATGGAACCTAAAGCTTGTTGCTGAGAACATCTTTTTTGATGAAAAACTACAGGTGAAAATGCTGATTTCTAGGTGGTTGAATGTGCGACAACCTGTAGTTTGTGTTTAAGCCTGCACATTTTCATTGTACAACTCTGAAGCAAACCAGAGAATTTGTAAAGTACAAAGGAAAGAAGTTTTACTCTATTTTTTGTAATTTCTATAATGCCCAGTTGACAGCCCATAGAAATGTAATACTATAAAACTGAGGTGACAGATATGTATGAATGCCACTAAATACAATTTTATAATGAAAATTTTGTCTTATGAAGGTGAAACTTTTAGATCATGTTAGAATTCTAAATTTTTTATGCATAGCAATCAAATGACCTCTCCATATTGCCACATAAAGTATAGATTTAAAGTTAAATGATCCAGTCAGTCATTTAACATTTTCTTAGGCCATCTTTTGGCAGGAACTAGAGTTGCTTACATGTGGTTTTGTTGTTTCTGTGTTTGTTTTATTTACATTTTAAGAATTGAAGAAAGAATGACACTTTTAAAAACTGTTTTTAATAGCCTTTGTTTATTTTTAATACGTAGTGTTCCAGGCTCTTGCTCTAATGATTTTTTTCACACTGCATTGATAATTAAATTCATTCATTTTCCTGGCGGCACAATTCTTTTTAAATAAAAAGTTATGGGTAATAATACCTATTATGTTAAAAGTACAGAGGAGAAAAGGGCAGATCCACAGCTTTTAGTTCAAGGAGAGCCGACGGATTTTGCAAGTTACAGGTTTAAATAAAATCAGAAATCTCAAGTCCTTCCTCTACACTGCAGGAATGGTGGATCTCAAAGAGTCGTGTTGTTTTTCTTGTGCAACAGTGTGCGCTGTGTTTTTCCCAGTAAAACAGGAGCTGTGGGTATGTGATCCATTGCAGGATATTTATTTATAGTAATTTTAGAAATGGTGCTAAGTGTTGGTTCTCTTGGATGACTGGAAACTGTTTGTGTGTTGCTACCCCCTCACATACACATGGTAGCAATAATCTTCACACCTCTTCCACTCCCCCTGCCAGAGTGATTTCATGTCAATACATTGGGGAAAATATTGTGAACATGTGAAATGCTGGTAACAGAAGATGCATATAATAAAAAAACCTGCCCCATTCTGATCTTATTTATTGGCTTATAAAGCCTCTGCAATTTTTATCTGTTTAATGAGATTTTAGATTTTGCAATTTTTAATTTATGCAAAAGGAGCTTGCTACTTAATTACTAGCAGAGAAGACATTCTTACCCTCATATTTATTTTTTGTCATGTTTACAGAACTTGAGAAGAAAAAACATTATGTCCATTTGGTCAAACACATATTTTAATTGTATTTTGAAAAAAATGAGTGCAAATGAGTTAAGAATTAAAAAATTTAATATACATAATCATCCTTTTTTGTAAAATTTACTTTGTGTGCTGGAATATCACCACTTTTCAAAAACAATTCACAAAAAGTAATTTTGAAATTGTGCTAAATAAAATGCTTGAATGAAAAGTGAGAGATCTCAATCAATTTGTAGCTATTGCTTTATTACTTTTCAGCATCTGAACTCAGGCTCATGAATTGTTTTGGCGCCAGTTGGGTGGAATTTTTTTATTCTTGCCTAACCCAGGGTACATGATCCTTGATAGGTGGAGCTTCTCTTCCTCTGAAATAGCTTTTTTGTTTTTTAAGCCCTCCTCTTGTCCTTTCGGCCTCTCTACTTTTTGCACTTTGTGTTTCTTTTCTTGATTAATCCTCAGTGTCAGTTAGTTGGATTCTAATGTTAATAGGGCTGGTAGAGACGTTGGAGTAGAGTCTTGGGGAGGCCCTTGGTGGAGTTTCAACATTAAAAGCCCCTTTAGAGGTTTTCCTTTCTACCTGCTTTCTTGCAGATGTATGAAAGGTATGAATGAATGCACAGCCACAAGTGTTCCTGCCATTTTCCTCTCCTGTTGGAGTGCTGCTGACACAATTTTCTCCCAGCACTGTGTTCCATGAGATTGAGGTGTTGACCATTGATGATGAAATTATGCTTGGGCTGAAGATTTCTACCCAGCCTTATCTAATTTTATTTAATAGGAGTATAATGTCCCAGTTAGAGAGTAAAGATTTGAATCTTCTATTATTTCAGGAGTTAAAAATGTTTTGTTCTGTTGTTTTCTTACTTAAAATAAATCTGCTGCCTGTATTACCTTTAGTAATTCTCACCAAGTGCCTCATAACTTTTCATACCTACATGTAATTAGTGTGCATGGTTCTGCCTTGGGTATCCTCAATTCACAAACTTGTTAGGAACAAATGAATGACTTACAGGAGATCTGAGCAATAATCACTGATCCCCAAGTTGAACACCACAAGACCTGTACCAGTGTCAAGTGCCAACACTGATGTATTTGAAAAGGCAAAGACTGAGATGCCATCTGAGACACTTGTCCTGTACTAAGGAACAGGATGTTCTCCCCACTAAGGTCCATCACAGAGAGAGTCATGAGGGAGCCCAGATGATCTTTTTAACTCACCTGCTTATATGTGCTGGTATTATGATCTCCTGTCTCAATTATTTCTGCTAGACATGCCTGAGTGTTCTTTCAGAGCTAAAGACAAGGGTGTTACACTGAGCTCCTGCTCGTGTGTTGGTGTAGATAATGAACTCCCAGATGCTGAATCTTTGAGTTTGTCAGAAGTTGTTAGTCAAATCCTGTAGGAGTACTGAAAGCATTCCTCATGGAAGTCTGGAATCAAAGTAGGTTTGAATCAGCATCATCAAGTTGGATGCATGGCTCCTGTTTGGGTCGACTTCTAATGAAAAGCTTATGAATTAAAAAGATTCAACCAGAGAGGGAAAGGGCAGGTAAGAGGAACCAGGCTCAGGAACACTGAAAGTATCAAATGCAGTAAATTTTAAGCTAACTTTTAATAAATATGGTGTGAGGTACCTCAGATTATTAGGTGGTGTGATATTGAACAATTCTATTAACAGTGGCAAAACAGGCTTTGCTGAATGGCACTTTGTAAATGAGTGAACTGAAGTGAATGTCTGCTTGAAATCCTATGGGAATGTGACTTCTTGGGTAATTCTATCAGGGAATCTGACCTCTTTATCACAAAAGGCTGACCATCTTGTAACAATTCCAAGCAGGCTTGAGGTTTGGCAGAAATCTCTATATGAACTGTTTCATTTTGTAACTGCATATTGTCCTTCAAAGGGTGAGAAAGCTGAAAATTGCAGGTAATTTAATTACTGATTTGTTTTTCTAATGGCTGAAATTGGTGCATACTCGAGAGGGTCATTGTCCTGTGAATTTCCTTAATGATACCATTTAAAAGGGATTTTGGTGCACAAATTAGATAACAATTGAGGAAAAGTGAGCATGTGCTTTGCAGTGAGAGGTGTCTGCTGGCTGCCTGAGGAGGATCCCTGCTCCTTCAATAAAGGAAGGTCAGTTTAATGTGGAGGGCAGATCTGTGGCATCTAGACCACGTGTACATACATATGTGCTTGTTTCAAACTGTAGTTTACTGCTTTTTAAAGAATTGCTAATTCTTTTGAAACAATCTCCAAATACCCACTGCCAAATCTCTTGATTCTAGTGAAGATGTGGGGAGCTATGTATTTCCTTCTGCACCCTGTCCTGCAATGTTCATACAGTCTGATCTAAAATTGTGACCCTTATTGTGGAATATGCTGAAGTTTTAGGGAGGTGGAACCAAACTATGGCATTTAAAAGCAAAGGGTCTCTGCCTTCTCTGCCAAGTGAGAAGCAAGGATCTGCCTCCTGCAGCAGGTGCATGGATGGGAGAGAGGTCACATCACAGGACAGGAAGGGCTCTTCTATTGTTTGCAATTTTCCTGACAGAAAGAGCTTGGGATATACTCATTTTCTTACCCCTTGACACAGTTAAATATTAACGTTTTTGGAATTTGACTTTGGCTCCTATTGAAGGGAAAGGCTCATGGGCCTCTGCCCTGGTCCTGCCTGAGCCTTTAGCATCCTTACAGGTGCAGTCCTGGGCCCTGAGCTTTCCTCAGCCTGCAGGAGATGGTAAGGTCCTGCCTTACAGGGGATTTTCACTTAAAAACACTAAGTTCCTTTGGCAAAAGGAAATCTCTTCCCATCTTGCAGAGTGTGTAAAATCAGAAGTACCAGGACCTTATGTCGCACTATGGAAATAATCTTTAAAAACCTTCTTTAAGTTTGCTTTGCAGAAATGTATCAAGGTTTAAAGAAAAAAGGGATCATACTGAAGAATCCTTTGTGGATTTAACAAACTTCACTCTGTTTTTGAGGCTGAAATGTGATTCTATGTTACAATATGTTTGTGAAAACCCAGTTTTGCTGTTCAGTGTTGTGTTTATCCTAGTAACTAGTAATTCCACTGGCTTCCTCAACAAAGAGAAATAAAATACAGGAGAAATTTTCCAGTTGGTGGTAAAATCACAGTGTAGGCATCCTTACAAGAGCAGAATTACTACAAGTCTTGTTTCTTCGATGAGGGAGTTTTGTAAATTAGCTCATTTTTGTCTTTTTGCAACAGACGCATGCAGAGAACTCTACCCTGCATCCTTCCTGCATTAATAAATAATCATTCTGCATGTTTTTGGCTCTAATCACTTATGCAGACAAAGGCAACTTTAGTAAGAAAAATGTTCCTGTGGAAGGTATTTGTGTAACTGTGACTGCAGGTGAGAGATCTGTATTCTGTGCCAAGTGCTGTCTTTTCCTAACATTTCTGGTGCTTGATCTGTGCTCCATGAGTTGGTGTTTCAGTGCATCTCTCGATTCACAGTTTCTCAACTTTTCTTTGTGAGCAATGAGTGTCAGTAAAAAGGGCAAAACCATCCCCCAGCAAATTACCCTACTTAAATCCAGTCTATGGCAGCATTATGATTCCTTATATCTGGAGTATTTTTGCAAAAGTTTAAAGAAATAATATGTTAATTTGCTTTCTATTAGTGTAATGCAGTGTATTGAACAAGAGTGCATCAAATTCCTCAGATTTAAAGTATCTGGCTAATAGACTGTTAAAATGATAATTCCATCAAAATATATGGCCAGTTAACAGTTCATAATTAGCATCTCATGTTTTATACTCAAAGTTTATGCCCATATATATTTTTAAATGCTGTGTTATTGCTTATTTCAGCCTTGGAAATACGGCAAGTATGATTTGCAGACATAAATAGTTTTTGTCTAAGAAGCAACGGATTTTTGGCAATATGAAAAAGTCTTATCCTATATGTTTGTAATTCTAATGAAGGTGTACAATTGATAGCTGAATTTCTCCTGTGAATAGGTTTCACTTCCACACATGCTGTTTCAAAACTACAACTTCAGCTGTTTCAGAATGCTTTAGAAATAAATTCCCTTCCCCGGTTTTGCATGATTTTTATAAAATTAGGTCAAAGGAATTTTCAATTGAAAACAGTACTTTGTCATATTACCTACAACACATGTCTAGCAAATTTATAAATCCAGTGCTCATTCGAGTAAAGTTCCAAATCATAATGAATGGTTTAGACAGCATTATCATCAATTTCCTACAGGTGCAGCTGTGGAAATCAGTGACTTCAATCAAAAGCCTCTGTCAAGTCTCACTGCACTGTCATTTTTTACATTCAGGTTTTGCTGAAATTAAAAAAAAATAAAAAGACAATTCTGTAAATGTCTTTACATCCCTTCTACCTTTGGGTGGTGCTTTTGAGCAGTGCTGTGTGGTTGTTTCTGTTCAAAGAATTTAACAGCACTCATATTTTTTACACTTTATACTAACACTGTATTTCTTTCGTGATATTATGGAGTTAAAATTGCACTGTGTGTTTTAACACACATTACAACAACCTCTTAAGGCAAAAAAGTAAATTCATGCAAATGAGTTATAGAAAGTGAAAAGAATTGTGCTGCTTCATTCAGTGCAGGGATAGTTATTGGAAACAGGAATTTTCATTCTGTGGACCCTGTGCTTACTGTGCCTCATGCAAGTGTCCATTGATAAGTTATCTTTTGAACACCAGTCTTTAGAGGGTTTATAAAAAGGCTTGAAGATAGAATGCATGCTTTATATAGCTTGCTTTAAGTAATTTCATTTTTTTTCACTTGTGTCTTTGAAATATCATTGACACAGCTTGTTCTTGTTGCTTTGCTAGTATCTGAAATTAGAATAAAGGAGAAACTTTTTATTGACTTCATGGGACACTTCCTAGTTTATAGTGCTTCCTATTCCACAGGCTTTCTGCAGCCTTCCTGTGAAAAACACTGCAATTAAAATCCAGTAACATTCAATAAAAATCTAGTGCTGGTCCTGTTGAAGAATTCCCAGTGTAAAGCACAGTGGGGTTGTACCAAGCTGAGCCATTGCACCTCGTGGAGCCAAGAGCCCAGGGCTCCTCCTGCCTTCAGGCCTGGCAGGGAACAGCCTGCACTTCCCACCAGACCCACCTGCAGGTGACAGCTCTGCCTCTGGAATGTGGGAAACCACTTGTTGCCAGCAAAATCTTTTTGTAAAGCTGTAGAAACTTTAATCCTGAGGGATTCCTGCTCTTTCCCTGTGGGTAGATAGTTTGAGCTCTGTTAAATTCGAGGGATTGTCATTAGGCTGTGAAATGAAATATTTATTTTGTTAATGCTTTCTGTCTTATCTGCTATTTTGTTTTCACCACTGCTTGTGTAGTTTCTGTCTTCATGCAGTGCTCATGTAACATTTTGACAGGAATTTAAAAAGTTTTAGGCTGTGAACATTTAAATTTTGTTGCAGATGGAAGAGTTGCCAAACTTTTTCTGTTTTAGGCTTCATTGTAAAGGCTATACAGTGTAAATTAGTGGCTAAAAAAACCCCACCAAACTTTTATGTATATAAAGCTATGATAAAATTACAATTTTTATTAATTGGTGGTGCCAGCTTTCCAGTTTTGGAGTAGGGTTCCTTTCTGTGTAAAGTTGATGGCTACCTATGTCTGTACTTTTCACACCCTCCTGGAGAGAGCAGCTAGAACAGCCAGGCTCCTGTGATTTCACCTCCACTTTTAAACTGTCTGGGCCACTGTGAAATTCGTCTTAATTAAAAAAAAAAAGCCTTTAAAAAGTAAAAATTTTTGAGTTTATATACTATAAACTTTTAGAATATCCAATTTCTGCTGTGTTTTTCTGCAGTTAGGCAGTGATGGCAGCTTTGCCCTGGGCTGCACTGAGACCTGAGGCAGAAGCACCCAGACCTGTGCCCTGGTTAATCATGCAAGGGTCTGCAGGATGGGGCTCCTTTTCTGCATTTCCAATTCTGTGACATCAGGCCTCTTCTGCAACACAACAGTTCTTTGTTTTGTGGCCTTGCTGAATTCAGTTTCATGTTAAATCATCTTGCCTGTTTGTCTTATGTCATTCAATAACAACTCTTTGAAATCTCTCTTAACTGCTTTGGTTTACTTTGTTACCGTGTTCAAGTTTAATCTGAAAATAATGTCTGAGTCCTTCATCCTCCCTAATGAGTTATGAGTCTTCTCTGCCTTTTTTTTTATGGTCAAAATATAAAGCATCTGTGTGCTGTAATTCTCTTAATACTTAAATAAATGATGTTTAAGAATATTAAGAAGTACTTGGAAGAAAAATTTAGTGTCCATAAATCAATTAAACTAATGCATACAAAATAATCAGTAGTATATGGGGCCAGGCATTTCAAGCATTTCTTTTTTTTTTTCTGAATATATGTTGATAATTTAGTATATCTCTCTTTTTTTCCTGTGCTGCCTAGAGGTCTGTGTGCTAAACTGATGTCTCAGTTAATAGGCGAGGAAGAGAGGTAATACTTTAAAAACCATTTTAAAGAAAAGGCATTAATGTAATTTCTGAAAAATAGTAACTCAAAATAATGGATTTCTCAAACTAAGCACTAAAAGCAGTGTATTTAATAGGGGTCTTTTTTTGGGGAGGGGGACAAAGCCCCACTCTTTCTTTAAGAGTGCAGCAGCACCCAGGTATGCTGGGATATTAGGAAAAGTGTTGACCAGGCAGAATGTGAGGAGACAAATGTCTCCTCATTGTGTGAAGCATGAAGGCCATGATAGATGATTTCAAACAACAAAGCGCAGCCACTGAGACAAAATTAGTGTTGTTTTAATTACCAGTGTCTGTAATGTTATCTATCCATAACTGTCTTGAAATAGACTGTCAACAGAAAGAGACTTGAGTTAATACTTCCATGTAGTATTTCTTGTGTTTCCTAAGTTGCAACTGAGTGTCTTTATAAAGAGCATTTAAAGCTTTCTTTGAAATATTTACTTATAGCTTAAAAAAAAAAAAAAAAAAGTTCTGTACTTTAAGAAAAGTGTCATTTTATCTTTCTGAGAAAAGAAGTAAGCAGTTCCTATTAAATGCTATTTGGAAGTCAGGGTAAGGGGTAGAAAATGGAACTTGGCCTGACATTTTTCAAGTAAAGTTTACGCTCAGTGAGCTGTGGTTTTTATCAGTCACAAATAGCATTATGACACTAATAGTAAAGAAGATTCTTTATTCCTGAAATATCCTTGAGTTGAGATGGGGGTGTTCTTCGTACATTAGCAAGTGTATATTTTGTGAAGATGAAGCATTTCTTACTTTCTGGGCTTGCAGGAGATGAAAGATAGGCCAGCTTTTGAAAATGGTCTGCATGGCACCTGCTACAAATGAGCAGGGAAAGCAATCGAGCTAATAGATTACAGTAATTATCCAATCTTTGGCTAGTTTGTATTGGCAAACTATAAATACAGTACACATTAGAACAAGGTGCTTACAGAATGTACATGAAAGGTCAATGTAATTTGCAAGTCGCTAGTCATTAGAATATGCTAAAAACCATTGCTTCAGGGCTCAGATTTTAATGATGAATACATTGATTATTAAGTAGCAGAGGAAAAATGTAGCAGAGCTACCATAGTGTAATGATAGGTCGCTTTATTTTGGGAAGGAAATCAACTAAGCTTCAGAATGCATGCATTGAGAAATATAATTGCAGTGAGGAAAATTCCTCAGAGGAGCTTGGCACATATTAAAAGGAAAAACTTGAGACATGTTTGTGATAAGATTACTAATAAATCTCTGGTAAGTCTTAGACTCCTGACAATAACACAGCAACAGAGCACTTCATCTTCTCCATGCTTTAGAATTTAAGATCGGTCACAAACAATCTAAATTACGACTGATACTAGGCAGATGCAGTGCTGCGCTGTGTTGCTCATCATAAATCTCCTGTTCCTTATATGCAAATTAAACTCCATTTTAAAAGATAATTTTTCACATGGTGATCTCCTTTATTTGTGAAATACCAGTGATTCTTAATGTTAGGAGAGCCATCACAGGAGTACAGTGTAACCATTGCTTAGGGAGAAGAGAAAAAAGAGGGAAGTTTGTTTGGAATAGTTTGGACATCAGTGCATGGCATGTTTCAAATAACTTATTAAGTTAGACACAGCACTAACAGTGTTTGTAGTTTAGATGTGGCCTTGTTTTCTTCAGCAGCTGCCTGAGTAACTTATCTTTGACTTTAAAATTCTGTCTTGTTTATATCAAATCTTCAAGGTTCTTTAACTCTTACAACAGTAGAGCAGAACATAACCAAGCTGTGTAGAGAAAAATGTTTGTCTTCATCAGCAAACAATAACTTCTTTCATCTCTTCATTTAAACCAGCAAGATTATCTCCTTTCAGTATTTTGAAAATAGTTGTGTGTGCAAATTGCTAGTTTTCTCTCTGTCTCATGCAGATGCAGAGCTATGGGAATGGGATATAGAGAATGTAGATTTAATTAGTTGCTATACAGATGTTATCAAAACAGGCCATGTCTTACAGGAGTGAGATCTGAAATGCAAGAAATTTTGCATATGGGGGAAAGGATGTTGAAAACTTTATGAATTTGCTTAAAAAATTATTTGTAATCTTTTTTCATGAAAAGACTTTAAATGCTTCTGTGAATCATAACTTATGTACTGTAAAGAGAAGGAAATGTGTAATAGAAAAGCACAGTACATATCAAAACTGTTCTTTCACTTGGCATGTTTGATGAGTCTTAAAAATAACTTATGCTAAATTGCATCAAGCTATATGTTGTACAATCTGAGACACGAGGAGAGAATGGATAGGATTGAGGAGCACTTAGCAGAACATTAATCAGATAGGCCACATTCTCCTTGGTATAACTAATTCTGGCTCCTTTGACGTCCCTGGTCTGCATCACTTAAAATTCTGATCTGGCTAAGATGGTTTGGTCTGTGAGTAATAGTTGATGTTTGTGTCAACAAACTGAGTATTGAGTATTTTGTATTTCTTAGGAATTGGAACGAATCCTGTCTCTTAGCAATGTTTTTAGAACTCGATGTGATAACTGCAGGTTAGGAAACTTTTTAAAGAGTAAAAAAAGTGAAAATATCTGTTAAAAAACAAACAAACTCCTACTGTTGAAATGAATTAGAATGGTTGTTAGATAACCAACGTTAGGTCAGTAACCCAGTATAAGTCTTTATGTTTTCAGATTGTCATATATCCATAGATATTTCTCACAGTGTGATGTCCTTGATCACGCTTCCAGTTATTTCTTTTGAAACTTGTTGGCAAATCCCTGCTTCTGAAACAGCAAACTGTGCTGTAAAAAGATTAGATTATGCATACTTAGGAGTGTTTTTGGAAGCAAATACAGGCTGTTGGTCTCCCTGAGTGATTTTGTTGTTGACTGTCTGGCTGAGGTGGGTGTGTGATTACAGTCACAGTAAATTTCACATTCAAAAGCAAATGAGTACTGGTTTTAGTTCCCTTGTTCCTTATTTGCCCTATTGAAACAGATATTCCTGTACCTAGTGCTGTGTAGTACAATGATGTGAATTCATCAAAACATGCATTAAGGGGCAACACTACACAAGGGTAAGGATATAAATATATTTTACAATTCTTAGCTTCCTATCATAAGAATAGTTCACGAGTGAATGTAAATTTACAGTAGGTGCTTATCAAATGTGAAAATGCTTGCAAATCAGAAACAAACTTTGGGACTATAAACATATTTCAATGATAGTTCATGCAAAGAATATGTTTGATAGTAAGAAATAATGTTCTCTTTTAGTTTCTACATGAAGGAGGTTGACACATCATTGTACATTGAGAATTATAACACTTCTGACTCAGAGCATGGCACACAAGCTTTAATCCTTTAATCAGAATGGTTATTATTAGGGAACATGTAATGACATAAAATATTATTATTTATTTATAAAGCAAGAAAAGAACATTATCAAGCATAAAGGGATGATAAAGAGAAAGTGCAGTTAAATCAGTTGATTTTACTCCTGTCTTCCATACAGAAGTGACATACATACTATCAGTCTTCTATGATTTTAAAATACTTAATAGAATTATTGAAACATGCCAATTTCTTAGATAAAAAAGTTATCTGACTTTTGAAATTAAGTTTTGATTACCACTGTGACCAAGTGGTTTTTAAAGCACTCGATAAAAATATTGAGATATGCTAATGAATTGCATTAAAGAAAGTTATCTGACTTCTGAAAGTAAGTTCTGAATACCACTGTGACTTGTACATGTGTCCCATGTACGTGTGAGTTGGAATATTTTACTCCACTAAAGTAGAACCCTATAAAATATTTTGGGTTTGACTGTAAGATGCACTTGTACAGACAGTAATTGGCCTGTTACAGAGATATTAATTAACTTGTTAGAAATGTTTTCTTTATTAATGAGAAATTCACACATACTATTTAAATTAATTTGTATAGTTTAAAATTAATTTATTGTGGCCTTCGATGACCTCAAATCTACTAAGACAAAGCTGGAGTATTGTACTAACTGTTAAACCATTCATTAAACATTTTATGCAAATAGTGTTTGTTTATAAACAAATTAACTGCAAGGATTTTCAAAACAGGTGCTGTGTTGTGAATGCGTACTAAATGATGTGGTACTGAAAGAATTAATTAGACCTTCAGATGTAATTAGTTGCAATAATTTGCGTGATTAGCGGCTTGGTTAAGAAGTAAGACACACACATTGTAATGCATGGAAGAGTCACTGCAGTAGCTTTGTCTTTCATACGGTGAAGATGAGATTTCCTCATGTTTAGGAAATTTTTCAAAAAATTGCTGACATAGCTGGAGTTAATTGCCAAGTATCCTGTAGGGGGTAACGTGGTTTTTTTTCTCCCTTGGCTTGTTGCAATGCATATGCATTGGAAGCAATACCATTTGTTTGTACCTCAATGAATTTTTAAAACAGAAGGCTGTTAACCCTAGATCTTCAAATCTCCAGAGGAAGAACTGATACTTAACATGTTTGGGGTTAAAAGATAGGCTGCGTAAGCCATGTGAAACAGGTCCAGTGTTTCAAGATCAGTTCTAAATATTCATGTAATTTTTCTCCCCTTGCAACCATAGTTCTGACTTTTCTTCTTGTGTGTCCAACAATGCAGTCAACCATTGGAGGTGCATGGAGAATGCTTTGGAAACTGGCATTAGTCAAAACCAATTAAAAAGGAAGTCATGATTACTGATACTTAATTTATGATGATCACATTCCTAGTTATAATAAATGTACAGTACCTTTGTGGCTTGCAAGAAAGCTTATTCCTCTTGATAATGCCTTGATGCCCAGTGACAATGTTAGAGAGTGGGTTTGAAATGAATTAATGTGGGGACTTGATCTTTGTTTTACCTGCTTGAAAAAGGTGGATTGACAGTAAACCACAATAGATTCACTTTAGTAGTCACTGGTGGAAGTTGCTGTTGCTTTGCTATTTGAAAAGAAAAGACTGAAGATTTTGTGCCTTGAGGCATCTAGAATGCACAAATATTAAAGTAATGCACACTTTAACAAAATTTTTTCTCTGGCACTACCCTCTTAATAGTCAGAAACATGCTTGGGGGGCCTGCATATGTATTTGGAAGAACAGCTATGTTCTCTGTGGATCACTTTGTCAGAAAAAGCAAAGGTTTCTAGAAAGAAGTTAAAGAAGAGTACAGAAGAAAAAGAAACAAAGGAAGTTTATTAAATCAGTTATAAAGTAAATAAGTGAAATTAGCAGTGCAGAAAATATGAGGTGAAGAGAGGCTTCTCAGAATAACACTCTTGCCTGTGGTGAGTGTTAGAAGCATTCCATAGAGGTGCTGTTGAATGATCCAAGGAATTTGAATTTAAGCTTTTTTAGTACAGAATTTTATTTGATCGGATTAAGTGATGGCAGTTTGGGAGGTGAGATGTGGGGGAACTTTGTTTCATCTCAGGTGGAAGCGGTTGCATTACACCTTGTTTGCTTTATGAATTAATGTAATGATCCTGAGGCGTGAGGTAGAGGAGACCTTGTGCAGAAGCTAAGCCTTGCTGCAGTTACCAAATTGTTTATGTTCTTTTAAGTTCTTGCCATATGATTTCCAGGAGTTTTTATGTAGCTGCAAATCTGACATAAGCAGCAAGACCCAGCAGGAGATCCCTGGTTAAATGATGACCACAATGATGCTGTATTTGGATTAGTGACTGCAAAGTATTACTGGTCACATATCTAAGAGAAAGTAAAACCTGAGTTTTTTATTGCAAACTCAGTGTGGAACACAGTTTATCTTAGCACTGAGGCAGAACATAAGTGCAGTACTTCTTGCTACTTCTTTTCTCCAAGAAAATAGCTATTTACACTTTTAATTTACACTCTTAACTTTTTTTCTTTTAAAAGCACGGAAGGGAAATTGAATAAAATAAATATTAAAAATGACAAAAGAAGAACAAAAAGCATCATTAACTGCTGCACAGCTGCTGTGTGTCTGCTGTCACGGGGATTACCCTTAATTACTATGGATGAAGTTTGCTATCATTGGTTCTTTGGATGCCTCACAATTGGTTTATTTTTAAAGGAGTTCTTTCTATGTATGTTTTAATAGAATATGCAGCTGTTAAAGTTTCAAGGAAAGAAATCACTGTCTTAGACTTGAAGAGCCTGAAAATCATTTGGCAGAGCTAACATTGGGATCCACTTGAATGAATTTATTTTTTTTCTTTCTCTAGTCTGTTTAATTCAGTCCTTTTAAATGTGATGTTTGCAAAGTAGTCTCTAAAATGGGCTCTTCTCTATTGTGTTTGAATTTGAACAAAATTAACATTTGTATGTCATCAGTAGCTGCAATGCATAGCTCAAGGCAATGAAGGATAGAAAGTCAAAGAATATGGGAAATTTGATTAAAATGAATGAGCAGTAGAAGGTCTTAAGGGTGGACAAAGCTTAGTTGTTGATTTATTTGTATTGTTTCTTGAGGCAAAAGAAGCAAATTCCATGGGACGTTTAGAAAATAGCTTGTAAGGGTGAAAATAAAAAGGTGTTTAAGTCAATAAAATTAGGTCTTAGACAATGTAATCTGGAGACTTCCCTACTTATGTATCTAAATCCTAGTCCTACTTTGTTGAGGGGGCATAATGCTGAGCAGGTAAGTGTTCTCTGAGAGAACTTTTCTCCAAAGAGTTTGCCCTGTTATGATTTGGGCTCAGTTGAGTATTTATAATGTTTTGCATCACTTTACTCACTAGGACATGGATTGCTTGGTGGATAATTGCATAGTTTGCAAGACCCTCCTTGTCTTGCATTTTGAGGCCTGGCTTTCCCTTTTGTCTAAGTATTCTGAACAATCCCCATAGCAACTTTTATACTTTTGAGTCTCCTTGATGGGTTGATATAGGTGCCTTTTCCATGTTTCCAAAACTCTCTTGTCAACATTTTCTTTCCTTGTTATATAAGAGCTGGAAATCTGAAATGCTTTGCCTACTAGTTTGATGCAGAAGTGCAGTTTTTGCAAGAGAATTTTAAGTGAAAAGTGATTTTAAAGTGAAATCTGAGGCAGAGAACCCATATTGCTGGTACTGGTGAAAATCCAGTCCGTAGCTTATTCAAATGAAAGATTCCTAAGAAATTTACCTACCATAATAATTTTTGAATTTTAAAGAAAAGCAATTACCTGGTTTGTAATGCCCTTATGAAATGGCTGGTTTTTTTCTAAAGGAGGAGAATAAGGAAACAATTGGAAACATTTGAATGTTTATCAGTGGATATTTATTTCTGATATGGATATTATTTCTTCTTAGTCCCTTGATGTATTCTAAAAATACAGGACATGGAGAATGCAGGTGCTTAATGGACCTGGAAAATGTTTTTATGGATTCAGCTCTCCCAGACCCCCACCCCAACCCCACAAAATAAGCAGCCCTAAGAATCCTAATGGATATGGTTTTTTGCCAAAGTTATTTTGGGAAATTTGAGAATTCTACTGTTTGTGGAGGAGCCAACATTATAACACTGCCCAGATGAGCCCTTCCCATTTCCATTTAATATTTAATGCCAAATAAAGACAGCTTAAAATGAAGAAAAGTTGATGCTAAACAAATAAAATTATTTTTAAAATATCCCCTCAAAACCATGCATGATCTCTAATGCCAAAAATATACAAATGAGCTGTTGAAGTTCTTACAGGAAGGATGATGATGAGTCGGGTTTCACACTTCAAAGACAAGTTCAGCCTTGGAGTTGGGGAATGACTTCCTTATGCTGGTCTTAGATCTTTGTATTTTTGTAGCATAAAGAGCTTCCACTGAAGGCTCCTCTCCCATCATGGTGAATATTGTACCATTTCCCAAGGAAATGTGTGAAATGCCCGTTTATAAAGGGAGGAAACTGAGTCAGAAAGCTGAAGTGACTGGAGTAATTGCGTTCAGATTGAGAAGGTTGTACATCTGTCCTACTTATAGCAGGTAGAACTTTCATGTAGTGCAAACTGCTTTACATTCATATACTGGTTCAAAGTGGGACATTTTCATAATGAAAATATATGAAATATACGTGATATATATGTGATTCTGTGTGGAGGTTTATTCTGCAATTTTTTTTTCATTTCTGAAGATCTAGGAGGGCCCCACATGCACAAATTCTCATATTATGGGTTGTCCGGATCTTTTTTTCATTTATCTTTTTCTGATTCTGTCATGAAACCTGGAGTTCAGGTTTCAGAAGCTTACTTCCTAAGCCCAGACTTCTTTTTCCACTAATTGCTAAAGTAGACAATTAATGTGTTTGAGTTCTCCATTACCAAGGAATTAAATTTTTGAAACTCAAGGTGTTTTTTCTTAAATCAGGTTGGTGACATTTCAGCTCTTTGAAAATCCATAAACATTTTCCACATACACTTTTGTTTGGCTGAACTCCTTTGTAAGAACACTGTAAGAACAACCCTCACAACTTGGGCTTCTTTTTGCATCCCGAAATTGTTGCCATGAAAAGAGGAAATGAATAAAACCTACACTATGTTTCTTCAACAGGAAAACAGTATCTCCAGTGTAGTTTATATTCTGCATTTGTTCATTTTGGGTTTATCAGAAATACCAGGAGTACACACACAGAGGGGACTTCAGTATTTCACTGGCAGACATGAATGTAAAGCTATCAGACCAATGTAGACTTTACCTCTCCTACTCAGATATTAATGTATAGAAAGTGATGACCTTTGTGTGTTAGGCAGTTTGTAAGGGAAGTGAGATGATGCACAATCTAATTTTATGAGTTACAGTCCTCAAATTTGTAATTTTGGTTACAGCTAAATTATTTTGCAATGAATTTTTCCATTTAAAATACTTAGCCCTGAGATGAAAGTACTGTACAAATCACTTTGTGATACTGCTGTTCCTCATACGCCTGTACATGTGGCAATTGTTGAAATCCCTCTCTTGTTCCTGTGAATTGTAATTTTATTGTGCATTTGTTGCTTTATGGAAATTTTCCATAAGCATAGGATTTTATGCTCAGAAACCATCTGTAAACAATCCTGTAATTTTTAAACACACAAGGAAAGCTGCAGTCTTATTTTTTCCTATGCTTCTCTATGCCTGACTCTACATGGAGAACCTCAGCTAATCCTTCCTTTCCTTTTCTAAGCACCCTGGACTGCTGAAAGCAACAACTTCACTGAGAGAAAATCTCAGACAACTATTGGTAGCAAACTACCAGCAGGTCACTGGTATTTTAAATTTTATTTTGCTTTTAGTGAGATTCAGAATTGAAAATCTTCAAGTGCAGTGACTGCTCAGTGTGTATTGTCCCTGTTTGTTGTACAGCTGAAGTCTCAAGAAGTTTTAGGGAAATGTGGTTGGATTAATCAAGGTGTAATCACCAGCCCAACAAGCTTCTTGTGTGTAGGAATGGCAGCTTTCAGTTGGTCTAAACCAGATTAAGTTTTGGATGGATTCTGTGAAATTAAAATCTTGACACCCCTATGAAGGTAAAGCTTCCCTGGGAGCTGGAGCCTGGGCAGGGAAGCCAAGCCTGGATCACTTTGTGCCTTTGTCCATTTTATCTTTTCCTCAAATACCTGCAACAAATTGAAAGGCTGCAGCTTTTTGCAGTAGCTGGGGTTTTGTGGCCACTGAAGGGTTCATTTCACATGAGGCACACTTCTATTTTTCAGTTTGGAAATGTGGAAGATGGGAAGAACTGAGTTCAGCTCATCTTATTTTAATATGTGCGGAACTCCCAGCTAACCAGGAATGATAGAAAAATTGAGGTATTGTCAACTTTTTAGTCAAGAATACTGGTAGGTACTTATGAATAGAGCAGTACATATAATTGACTTCCCCTTCTTGGCTGAATAAGACCTAGAAAAATATTTTGAGTGTTTTACAACTATTTTTACCAACAAATGTGAAATTGTTTAGTTTATTTTCATTCTTTTGCTTAAACATCCCAAATGGAAGCAATTTCACAATTTCAGTTGGAATTAAACTGCATTTCTTGTTTTGATCAAAAAACATCCCCTTTACTCCTAGGCAAATGAAAAAAAAATTGTAAAGCACCTGTCCATTATTCTTAATGCTTCTAGTCAAACGTGGGAAAGAATGTGGCTATGAAGTGGTGGTGTCTTTTTTAGTGACTGAACTGAACCCAGGGGTGCCTGTGAGCTGCTGGCTCATGTTTCATGCACATCGTGACACTGCAGAAATTTTCCAGAGTTCAGAGGCTTTGTGTTTTAAATTAATCTGTGGCAAATAAGACCATGTAAATGCAAACCTGCCTGTAGCAAACCATAAACCCAGTATAAAACAGTGGATAAAATGACTCTCAAGCAAAGGAAAAAAGAGAGAGGAGGATCATATTCTTCAGGGGAAATTTTGGAGGCAAAATAGAAGCACTCTTATTGGGATTCAGCCAATCTACAGTTGAATAGTGTTTATTGTGAAAAATACATTGTCAACATCTGAATATTTATGATAGCAATACTAATGATTAAAGGAACCATGGAACTATTTAATGAGCCCAAGTCAGTGCAACCACCGTTTGTCTCACTGCAAGGTTGGCACTGTCAGCTGCAGCAACAGCATTGTTTGTTAACATCCCAGATATTGGTTCAATGCAAACAAGGTAAAAACAATCTCTGGAGATTGAAAAAACAGTGTGGGTGCAAAATGAAGATGTTTTACATAGCCTCCATGCACAGAGGTCCTGACCAATTCTGACAGAGCAAAAAATCCAAGACTGAAGTATTAGAGCTAAAGAGTTTTTTTCTTAATTGACATGGATGTTTCTGATATGAATTTTGAGCTTATTTGCTACATAGAAGTGTATTTGGAAAAACCATTGCTGGACAGAATAATTGCAGCAGGCTTTTCCCACATGTGCCACATCAGACTTCCATTTCATTCTTGGTTTTAAACTTCTTTATTGTCATGAATGAAATACTATATTTTGAAAAATGAACGTAAATTCAGGTTTGCCATGAGCCGTAGTGAGTCCCATTGACTTTGGTGAGATTACCTGAGATTTCCATGGAGGGAACTGTGCCTGATATATTTATCAGATCCTATTTCTCTGTTTGGGTTCTTTACAGAGAAGCTGCTCTCAAAGTATAAGGTACCTTTGTTCTAACAGTATTGTTCTCAAAACTAAAAGTGCATGCTCCCTTGACAGACATTTTACAAGCAAATAGTTTTGTATTGCTATGAATACTTTGTGTCTTAGAAATGCAGTGTTTGCTATCATGGAGATCATGATTTTTGTGAGCTGAATTTGCTCCAGATGATAGAGAAATTACAGGGTACGATATGTGATCAAACAGCAATATGGAAAGCTTAAATAGAATGCGCCCTAAGGACAAAGGCTGGTTAAGACTATGGGGGATAGAATAAATGGGAGTTTTAGTAAAGCTATCTCTGATTCCAGCAGATAAATTATGCTCTGCCTTTTTTGTATCTCTTTGGGACTGTACTACATAAATTATGACCAAGTATAATTTAGGCTTTCAGCCTATATTTCTGAACATCCATCTTGTACATTTTAAGTACAAAATTACCATTTTGCAGAAATATGAAATTGAGACAAATTTTTTCATCTGTGCATTTAACTTCTGCATACTTGATGGCAGCCAAAGGGTTGGAGAGGACCTCATTACTACCCAGAGGGTGATGTTGGCCAGGTGATTGCATAACTGTGTTAAGATCTACATAAACATGAAGTTTGGGGGACACAAAATTGTAGATTGGTTATTATTTCAGAACAGATTTTTACTGCAGCTCTAAGTAATAAGTAACATGCTTTTCTGAATAAAAGGTAATCCTTTGGAAATCCAAATTCTTTACTTGTTATCAATTACATTTAAAAAGTTATATATAAAATTTCCTTTGGAAGCACAGTTGCAGTTGTGTGACATGAGCTTTGGCGCACCTGGAGACCACAGAGTCAGACCTTCAGGGCACTTCTGAGGTCACAGTTTGCACAGGAAGGTCAATGTGTGTGTAGGAATAAAGCAATCGATCCCCAGAGCCCTATTTTCAATCACTCATTCCAGCACTACATTCTGTAGCTTGAAATTTCTATATAAAATCAGCTGGGAATTGTAGACTTCATTTCTCCCATTGCAGTATGCAATGTTGTAACACTAACTGGTATTCTGAAACTAGGAATAACTACATGGTGCATCCTGGTGAGGGTGTCTGTCTTGCACAGGGACTTTCCTCATTTTTCTATATTCTATCCTCTTTTGAGGCAGGTCAACTTGCAAGAAATGTATATTTTTGACAATGAAGCACAATTTAAAACTGACCCAAGTTAACTTTAAACAACATGCTAATAGCTTGCAATGAAATTTTTTAATCCACAGAAATAGAGAACAGTCCCTTGAGATCTCAGGTAAGTTTTTCTGTATTTAGTATGAGAACTATCCATCACTTCGGCTCATGCACACAGGGATACACATTTGGACTTTGCAAAGGTCTGAAAGCATAAGACTTGGTAGGTATGTGTAGCAAGGTGAGTTTATTTGGCTGGGTTTTGCGTCTATCTGATGAGATGATCATAGCTTTGGGAATTCAATATTAGCTTCCATGAGGTGGGATAAAAGGAATAGAGAAAATGTCTGTTGTAGAAGTGAAATGAATAATAGTGTTGTAGAAGAAAATCCTCCCCCTAAAACACAATAGGCCAGTTTTTCCTCAGTTACAGATTTCCTATCCATTAACTTGCTGCTGCTCATATGTGCAGTGTTGGGCCATTGCAATGTTTACCTTTTCTATAATTGATATTCCATTTAAATCCACTGGCATTCACTGGACTGCTGCCTTTCCCTGCTTTCTTCAGTAAGTAGAAGCAAAACTGAAACTCAAGCAGTAATGCTAATTGCTAATAAAGATTTTAATGGCAATCACTTTAACTGATGGTAGAGATTAGTCTACTATCACAGACACCATCAGAGGCAGCACCAATAGCCTGTCACCTTACCTTCTGTAAGGAAAAAAAGGTGTTTGTTATCTCTGTGAAAGTGTGGAATATTTAAGTTTGAATAGTGCGAAAATGTTGTAGATTCAATCATAATTTTCATCTGTTTTCCATTAGAAAAATTAAATTGCATAGAGGAATAACAGAAAGTAAGATTTCAATACTGCTGTCCTCCATTATTTAACCTTTTTCAACACCTTCTAAAGTCAAAATGGAATATAAAAATGGAGTTGTTTCCCTGGTTCTTTAATGAAATTTAAAAAAATACGGTATTTATTTTTTTTTCACTGAAAAATGAAAAATTGGAAAAGGATATTGTTTCACTGTAGGACCACTGTCACCTTGCTGTTGCAAGATTGTATTTTGTGGGACAGGAATAAACATTTTTCTTTGAACTGTGCATTATATCTTCAGTAGTTACATTTACTTTGGTTACTCTGTCTCCTGAAATTCTTTTGGTCAAAGACCCAATTGCTTAAGGATTTTGCTGTTGGCATTACACTATAATCTTAGTTTTTCAGGAGGCAATCTCATCTCTTCTTTCACTAGTCAGTATTCTTCCCAAAATGATGTAACGTCTTCAGACCTCGTCATTGATTTTTGCAAGTCATGACTGGGAAGGTGATCTTGTGTCAGAGGTCAAACTGTTCCAATGTGGGGTAGAAGAGGATGAAATGAATTCTGTTAAATATTACAAACTCCTTTTGTCATTAATTATACTGTGTATTTTAATTTTTTGGTCAACAGCTTTTAAAACCAGCGTCTGAATGCAAAAGGAGGTCTGAGTTAGCTACAATAGGGTTAAATTCTATTTGAGTTTTTACAGAGTGATTTCATATCCAGAGAGCCTTCAAATCAGGATGTGCAACATTTATCTGCCTAAAATTAAAAGGAAATGAAAGAGATTTATTGGGGCTTGTTTCTTGAAGATGGTTCTCCATTTTTGGATTGGTTGAATGATTGAGGATAAAAGGCTTTCATAGCGATGTTGCAGTGTACAAATGAGCTCTAACCAGAAGTGCTGTCCTAAATGCTGCTGACTTAAGGATAAAAGTACTAAGAAGGGAGGATGGCCTCTCTGCAGATAAAATTGTAGCCAGAATCCTCTTCTAAAATTCAAATTTAACTGGTGTATTTAAGGCTGGGGTAATTGTCTGTATGTGAAATATACAGACCAAACAGACGTGCTTGGTCTGAAGTTTAGGGAAAGAAATTTTAAAAATGGTCAAATGAATTCTGAAGTACCAACAGGCTGATCATCAGTAAAACTGGTGGTGTGGGCAGCAGTTTTTGGACTGAAGGCATCCAGAAAGGACAGAGTTGTTTTTAGGCAATGTGGGGGAAAAAACCCAAACGGTATAAGTGAAGCTAGGGAGAAATATGTGCATCTTTACCTTGAAAACCTTGTTTTCTTTAGACATTTTAGACATTCTGATGGGCTATAAATCCTTTCTTAAGATGTGAAGGAGAAATGCAACGTTCAAAAAATCAGTACATGTACAAAATACAAAAGTATATTGGGAACATGAACATCATAAATTCCAATCTCCTCACATAAATATGGATTATTTTTTCACAAGTAACAAGAAAAGTATGTGCCTCATAATATCACAATGCCAACCTCAAAAGAACTTCAATTTTGTCATTGACTGTTGTTCTTTAAGGGCTTCTTGATAAAAAAGATACACTGTAAAATATATTGATATCAGTTTCCTAGGCAAGAGATCAAATTTTCATGTTATTTTATCAGAATGATCACATAATGATAGTAAGGATAGTTCTGTAATTTGTCATGGACTATAGATAAGTGTTATTTCTGTTTCCTGAGATAGAGCCCCTTTTTCCAAATTCTACTTTTTGTAGCCCAATCAGCTGTTTAACTGCAATCTGAAATTTTCAAACAGTAAAATGAAGGTACCAAAAGTGATGACAAAATTAAATAGATTTGACTGTGTACCATATACCTTCCAATTTTTTGACAAAAGCATCCCCCATTAGAGTTTGCTGCTCCAGTCCTCGTGTTCTGTTTGGGTCTGGTGAGGATTGTAGGAAGTACTGACCTTTNGAGATTTGACTGTGTACCATATACCTTCCAATTTTTTGACAAAAGCATCCCCCATTAGAGTTTGCTGCTCCAGTCCTCGTGTTCTGTTTGGGTCTGGTGAGGGTTGTAGGAAGTAATGACCTTTTAATTTTTTTTTTCTTTCCTAATAATGCTATAATATACTGTGGCTAATATTGAGAATATATTCTGAGATACACATAGAGATGTTAAAGCAATATTTTTTTCCCTTTTGAATTTTCAGTAAACTCATGAATGTGTGGGCTATTTGCATTAATTAACATTGTTCTAGGTTCCATGGCTAGCATTTGTGTGTGGCTTTTTTTGGTGATTTTTTTTGGTATTCATAATTCAGTAATTAATTTGTGTGATTTGTCACTCTTCCCAGTTTGCTTTCTGACTGAATGTTATAGCATTTTTTAATATGTGTACCTCTGAAAGTCTTCCTGAGGACTGGTCCTTTCTAAGTGTGGGCATTATAAGAAAGATGTATTTGGAAAAAATAAAGATATCTAAGGAGTATTATGAATTCTTTAAACATTCAGTTCTAATTTTCTTCCAAAACATTCTAATTTTCTCCCAGTGACTAATTTAAATATATGATTATGATTCTAGCAGCTACCTCCAAGTAAGTGCAGATGCAAAGATTCAGAGTCAAAGCATGAAGAAGAATAGTTAACTTGTATCCTGAATGCCGATGTGACCTTTCCTTGATGGCTAAAATGGTGACATCTTCATGGCTGAACACGGTTGTTAAAAATAGAATTATAAACTTAAACTGTGAAAGTATTTAAGTTCTTAAATTACTTTAAAAAGGTAAACTGGACTTATTATTTCTTGATTTTTATTAATGAAAAAGTATAATGTCACTCTGCTAAAATAGGTCATGATACCTCTGATAATTTCTGTGTAGCTGGGCCTGATCTATAGATGCAGTCTACACCTCTGAGTTTATATTTGGGGATGAAACCCATGTATAACAGCACTGTTTTGTTTCAAAAGACATTAATCAAATGGATTTTACTTTTGTAAATATCCTGCAGCATAATTCTGAAGGGTTTTTTTTGTTTTTGTGACATCATCTTTCAGTTATGCCTTTTCCTCCCATTGTTTAATTATTATTGTTACTGTCATATGGATGTCACTTAATGATCTGTGCTGTGTGATGCTGCCTGACAATAACGCGCACTGTGTTCAGCAGGGTTGTCCTGTGGGATTTACAGTGTCTTTGGCAAAAAGTAGGCATATTACACAATTAAAGATCAAAACTTTCACTGTTGAAAAGGTTGGATTACTTATTGAAGAAGACTTAATGTGAAAATCCTGAAAAAACCCCAAGCCAGTGTGTCAGAAGTGGCACCAACCAAGAATTTCTAAAGGAGCAGGGAGTTGTAAAGAGCACAAATGAGGTGCTCCTGCTCAGGAGCAGTGTTACACCCCAGTGCTGCTCCACTGAACAACAAGGTCTTTTGGAGTATTACATCCAAACCATGATTTTGTGTGATGCTGTGCAAGTTTCTGGGACTGCTTTTAACCCCTGGAAGAGATCAGAGAGCCCCATGTGTTATATTGCTAATTCATTGGGCTAGTAATTTATTGGTCTTAAAATGATGAGTGTGATCCGGTCATCAGATTGATGATTTTCATGTGTATAAAGATGTAGAGAACTTCCTGGCCTTTACTGGGGAGGAATACAGAATTTCAAATAGTCCATCAAGCTCTGCAGATATTTGCTGTTGCCAGTGAAACAAATACATTGATGCTGTTTAGTGAAGTTTGCTTTTGCCTGGCTTCTACTGGTGGAACAGGGGGAAGTTTACCCAGGAAAACACTGATAACAAGTGCCAAATCAGAATTAAAAAACTACTTAAAAAGTGACTCTTCTGAAAATGCTCAGGAGCACAGTTTGATGAGAATCCCAACAATTTACTCATCTGTGTATGCTTTAAGTAAAGCTGAAGACTTAAGTAGCTCTAATACTGTGTTGTGTGCCACAAAATTACTCCAGGCCTATTAAGTGGCAGCACTAAAAGACACAAGTACTAAAATGGGGGAACTCAAATTGGAGCCTAATAAAATATCACCCCGTGTTTGTTCCTTGTGTAGAACAATGACCTCTCATAAGCCATTGCTTTCTTACTTTTCTAAGGGTTAGTCTGTTGCCTTGATTCCTTCCCTGATTATCTTGAAGCCTGTCAAGTTGGAAAGCTCTCCCCTCCCTTGCTCTTTCTTCCTAATAGACATGAAACAGTCCAGTCAATAATATTTTACTTGTCTTCCCACTGCGTGTCTCTTCCTCTGATCAGTTTAGGCGGGTTTGACTGCAAAGAGTCAGAAGGGAGGTTAAGATCTGAAAGTTCAGCCAAATGTTATCAGCCACAGAGATGTTGCTAAGGGAAAGGCCTTACAGCCCCTAAGACCGGAGCCAATAATAGCTGCACACCACTGATAACATCAACAGCTGTCAAAGATCCAGGCATTTGTGGTTCGTCTGTAAACTCAAACACCTGTATTCAGTCAAGCTTTGATTGTTATCCCCTCTTTTCCTGTCATTTTGATTCGTTCCTTGAAGGTGCTGCCAGGATATTCTAAGCTGCTAGTTGATTTATAAAGTGAAAGAGCCCTTCGAAAGTTTGGCACGGTTTGAAAAATCGACTGAGGCTCTCATTCATAGGGTGACAAGTTACTTTGACATTGATATTGACAGCATTCTTTTAATTAAGTTTTAGACGACGGAAGGCCGGGTTCAGATCCTTGAAAGCACGGGTTAAAAGTGGGATAACAGCTTCAGCATGTGTCACTTAGGAGAACATTATGTAGTTTAAGACGGTTTCTTTTGTGATGAATTAGATCAAAGTGACTAATAAACATTCTCCATGAAAGCTCTTCAGAACACAGCATATACATGTTTGAGATATTTAAAAGATAGAGTTTCAAGGACCAGGCTGTAAACTAACCTAAAATAACTTAAATGGACGGCTGATACTGTTGTCTCACTATTATAATTAATATGCAGCACAGAAGAAAAGGAGAATTTTTATGTTTAAAAGGAAGGTCATGGTAAATGATGCAAGGGTGTTTCTCCTTTACTGACCCATTGGGAGCTGTGCAGAAATGTGTACACTTAAAAGTGACAGAATGTGCAGTTTTGAATGGCTGGACTAAAATGGTGGGATTGGATCTATAAATTATAATTTTTTTGAATTAACTCAATCTACTGCAGTTCTGTTGGCTTCCTCTGGTCTGTGCCTTGTAGTAAACTAAAGAGTGTGGCTACAGTCAAGTGAAATGGAGTTTGGTGTTTCAGTTGTGTTCCCATACTCTCTTTTTTGTTTGTTTTTTTGTCAGTTCTTAAATAGTACAAGTTTCTTTCTTACTTGCCTTTTTTATTTGTGATTTTATCATAAAGAAGTGATGGAGACTGAGAGCAGCACAATTTAAAAATAATTAATTGTACTTCTGGTCTATATTGAATTCTCCATGAAAAACGTTTCCAGATAGTGCTAAACGTTTTTCAGAACAGAAATGTTTCTTTTTAAAAGAGATTGTGGTAATGAAAATGATATAAATATTACCAAAAAGAACCCCAAAAAACCAAAAACATGGGAGAGATTGCATGGGCTGTTTTTGTCTCATTAAAGTTACTGGTTTTGTCTGCAGTTTTAGAGGACCAATCTTTTGCAAACTGAGTTCAGAACATTAAATGAACTTGTGTGTGGGGCTGAGCACAGAGCTGAGAAACTTCTCTGAGTTAAAAATCATAGCTGTGAAATCATGCAGCTGCAAATTGCAAACTGATTTTTGTCTATTTTTAAATAGCACAACCAAGAAACCATAAGACACCAACCTAATTCTTAGTGAAAAAGCTCTTTTTCTGAGATTCATTGTTATTCCTTAATTGGTGCCTCTTTTACCTCTCAAGTTGCAGGAATGCAGATGAAAACATGGCCTGAAATGTTGGGAACCTCAAAGTCAGTAAGACACGACAGGCTTAGAATTGAAGGTCTGCCTTTTGTTCTGGTTAGAAAACATCAGTTAGGAGCTAAAAATGTCTTACATTCTGACATTTAACTGTGTGCAAGGCCTGCCTCATGGTGAATGCATCCCTGATGCTCCTGAAGGATTCTACAGTTGGGTGAATAAAAAAGCTTAGGCTTTGTGTGTGAAACCATGAAGAGCTGGGGAATGGAAAAAAAAGAATAAAACATCTAGAGCCTTTAGTAAATCACATCTTGATACTTACCTCCACTCTAGCCTGGGAAGCCAAACTTGGTGAGAATGACTTTAATGGTGGTGGCAGAATCGCCTTTCCCATGGCATTGAGCAATCCTGCTCGTGTGGAATTGCTGCACAGCTCTGTCCTTCTTCCCTTTCCCCAGAGGGACAGTTTAGAGGCAAGCCCAGCTTGCTGATGCAATTTCTGACTACAGCAAAAAGTTGCAGTACTGGAGGATCATGTGAGAAATATTTTCTTTGATTTTTTCCCCTCTACACTTCCCTTATCATGGAAATAAAATACCTTATGCTTCCTGCAAATAAGACTGTGGAAAAAGTGGAAAGAAATTGCTGCAATTCATACTTCCAAAAATACTTTCCAGGAGAAAATGTGTCAGAAAGTTTGAAGATACACATAAAACTGTACTATTTCTTAACATGAATTTAGTAAAAAGAAAGTAAAGAATAATTCCAGTGTAGTTTAGCAGATGTATCCCACCTGTTTACATTTATCTTTATAGAAAGTTAAGGCCAGAATTGGGACACTGTCACTGGCTCCTGTTGTACTGCAGCTGCCTGTCAGCTTAGCATCCATACGGAAAGTACTCATCAAGGTAAATTTACAAATGTTATCTCAACTCCTTATTTATACTGTTGTTGGTGTTGTGGTGTTTTTATGGTATTTTATTTTTTAATCCATAGTTAATGGTGTTGAGTGAGATCTCAAATATATTCCCTGATTTTCTTGAAATAACTTCCCTTGTTTTTATTTGTCAGAGAAAAAGAATCTAGGAAAAAAAATCTGAAACTGTGGATCAAAGTGGTCTATAATTATTATATAAACAGTAATTTTATTGGCTTTGAGTGCAGCAAAGCTCAGGCAGTGCTTTAGAAGTGTGAACTCTGACTTTAGGGAAGTTTTTTGATTTTGGACTTGGTCAGTAGTCCAAAATTCCCTAGGAGTTGGGGACTTTGATATGGGAAAGACAACAGAAATATTGCTGCAGTATTATATAGCCATCCTTCAACCTCTGCAGCATGGGAATGTGTTCTTAATTCTTTTGTCATACTTTCCACAGAGGAACTAGTGTGACATCCCAGTAGCAGACGATATTGTCCTCAATTGAAGCCCACATTTCCTTGGGAATGTGTGACTTATTTCGAAACATGCTGAAACCATCAACTGTGTGTCTAATTTTCTGAATTGTACTTACCTTCCTAGAAGTTTCTGTTGAAAAAAGATAAGGTGAAGAGTTTTCCAGGGTGCCTTTCCCCTTTATATTTTTAGTAAGTTCACTTGTATCTTGGTTTTGGTATGTACTGGGACACTCCTGAATTGACAGAGTGACTGTATGAGGGATAAGAAAGCAAGTTTGATGTGCAGTTGAATTAACTTAAAAGAGGGGATTAAGATGAACCAAGCTAGGGAACATGGAGTAAGGTAGAGCAGTACCTTGGGTTGTTTTAGGCTATTGAAAATAGCTTTGTCTATCTGTACTATGCTGTAAAGATTATGTTATATGGAGTTTTTAATATTTATTTTCACTTAAAAGTACTTTGTGAAATATGGATGTACTGAAACAATGCAAAAATAATTCCAGATGATTATATTTTCCTGTTTTATTTCACATAAATGTTCTAATTATTCTCTTGCCTACTGCAGAAATGGTAAAGAAACAGTTTGAATCTTCCTTTGAAACCACCGGATTGTAAATGTCCTTTTTTAAGCTTGGAAAGCTCAATCCTCAACCCTTCTATTCACCCAGCACATCTGTATTATGCTCTTGAAAAAGAGAGTTTGTGTGATGGTGATGAGAGTTGCAGCAACACCCCCAGGAGCCAGGGTGGATGACAGGATGCCTCACATGACACCACGTCCCCAAGTTAAGGCAGCTCATTTGAACACCTATTTATTTAGCTGTTTATTTGGCTAGATCACTAATTATTTATTTATAATTGGAACTTTTCAAAATAAAACATTTTGGAAGAATGGCAGGTCTCTGTCAGGAGGATGGCTTTTCAGCATTAATCTTACACACTGTGCATATGTATTCTATACAGCAGGGACCTAAAATATCACTGGCTCTCTTCAATGGAACATGTTTACTCTTTCCTGGGATCCCACTGAGGTGGATGTTCAAATCCTACCATCTCCCTTGTGTGAAAATATTCTTACATTTGTACATTGCAGCAGCTGGGGGTGTCCATTGACACTAATGTTTTATATTCATTTTTAATACGTGGAATTTTTAATGTCCCATTTCTCACANTACCATCTCCCTTGTGTGAAAATATTCTTACATTTGTACATTGCAGCAGCTGGGGGTGTGCATTGACACTAATATTTTATATTCATTTTTAATGTCCCATTTCTCACGTATGATAAGTGATGGAGGGAGCTAAAGCATTTCAGTGGCCATGAGATGGATTTTTGGTAGGGCAAAGGTTAAATTTCATGGCTTCCTGTCTACCAGTATCTGTTCTTTTAAAATTATGATTTATTTGTAAGATGTTTTCCATCTTTCTAGCAATATGCCAATTGAAGTATGTGTGCATGCCATTAACTTCTTATAGGGCACATATAAAATTCCAGGTAAGTGGGAATCACGTGACTGGCAAGGGGATAAAAGTTCTCTGCACCATTCTGCTTCAAAATAGAATTATTGTGCCACCTAATTTGTTGTTTTTCCTATTTCTTACAGAGAAAAAGAAAATTGCGTGACAAAGGTTAATATAACAATCTTCTCTTATTACAATGATTTATGTATGCTGAGCATTAACAGCACAATGTCATCCAGCTCTCCTTTAATTTGCAGACATCTGGATTTTTCTTTGTTGGGATCACAGTGGTAGATGACAAAGCTGTACTCTTGAGAAATAGGAGAGAACACTGTCATTCATAGCTTGTTATACCACAAACACTGATCTCCTACCAGTTATCTCTGGCAAGTCAGTGGACTTCAAAAATAGAGCTCTGTTTTTATCCAAATGATCCTCACTAATGAAATACATGGGGAAGAATATTATATTTGTCTTAAAATTATTCTGATCCTATAATATGTCAAATGACTGGTGGTTCAAACAACCTAAATGTGAATTCTCCTGCAATTTTAATTCCGAGGTGTCAATGCTGCAATTTGCAATGATTATGGTTTAAAGCAGCCAGTTTTGTTTCTTTCTGTAATGTGAGATATAATTTATGTTTTAGAAATGTTTGAAAAGTGAAGGGCAGGGTAGTTTGATTAAGGTAAAATGCATTTTGACATGTTTGAATCAATTGTAATGAGGATTTTTCATTTTATTGGCATTTTAACCCAGAATGATCTTGATGCTGTGCAAAAGTATGACTTGTAAAAAACAGTATTTCATTATACTGAGTTTCACTGCTCCCTCTGCAGATCAGCCACCTCTGACATGTAATGCAGATTTCAAACATTACGCTTCAATGGAAAATGATCGTTTAGCAAAAGAAATATTCTTATCTGAGAAGTAAGATGAGAATTTTGGTTTGGATTAAATAATTATATGAGCTGAAATTTAAGTACAGTAGAAATGCTTATGGTAGCGTCAAAATGCATCTTAGCACTTTTAGCACCTTCACTCATCAGTTATAATTCTTGTAACAACCACAGAGTTTGCTTTCTTTTCTTAAACTCATTTATGATATTTGATAAGATAATAGTTTTTAAGTTGAAAAGGATCCTGGTCTTGAAGGACTGTCCACATCAATAATCCTGGTAAAAGGCAAAGTATGGAGGGAAGAAGTTATGTTTCATATGTGCATGATTCAGAAAATAATTCTCCCATTAGCTCTCAGATGAGACAGTCTTATTTTGCAGGCTGTTTGTTATTTTGTTGTTGTTATTGTTATTTATATTAAATATTTTGTAGCTATGTTTAAAATTTTTCTGCTTTAAAATGTATAATGAAGATTTGATGCTGGAGAAAGTACAGCAACTCCAAAGGAATCCTTTTCAAATATGACTCAAAATTGAATCCCTTTTTTGTGGGAAAAAGTTTGGCTTTCAGATTCTTTTAGCCAGTGCTTAGCACCCAGGTAAGTTTTGAATTCATAGTTCTATTCCTATAAAACACAAGTAATGGCTACACCAAAATCTTTTCAGCAAAACTCTTTCTGATGTCATCACCAAGACTTTCAACGGAAGTGAGAAAACTAGTTCCTAAATTCCCAAAATGCAGTTTATGACCCTTGAAATGAAAAGTGGATATTGTCTGCACATTTTGTTCCTGTTTTCTCTTTACCTTCTGATTAGCTCTAGAGAGTTCCTGCCTTTCTGGGATCTGCTTTAGCTTTGCATTACAGGCATTGGTCTTACTTACTGAACAATCCTTCTTGGAGTAGTGTTTCCATTTTCTGATGGAATAAGTTCACTGGCTTAATATGATTGCACAAATTTCTGTCGTCAGATTAAAATGTAGCTTAGACACTCTCAAAGTCAAGACTGACATTAAGTTAAAATAATAGTGATGAAGACCATGAGAGGCAGAGAAAAGAATTTTAAAATTATATTTAAAATTAAAATTATTTTGCTGCGATGTCTCTCTATGCCTGTGAGAAAAAAAAATCTCAACTTTTTTTCATAACAAAGGTAGTAATCAGGAACATATTTTACAGCATAACTGAAAAGGTAAAATAGGGTGTAAGAAAAGAGTGCAGACTGTTCTCTTTGAAATAAAATCATTGTTCCAGGACATATGTTTCATATGTCGCTAATCTGTGCAGTTGGCTACTGTTTGTTATCTAACACTCAGTGTGTGCTTTGTAAGCATACGGCTGTATTAATCAAATCAACCATATTTTGTTCCCATACAAAACTTACTCTTTTCATCTATGGATTATTTAGGAAGAGGAAAAGCAAACTCACCTGGTGTGGTGAATGAGGACAGATAATTTCACACCAAAATTAGCTTAAGAAATGCAGCACCATGAAGTGCTGTATGAGAAAACTACTTTGTGGGAAAAAAACCCAACTAAAGAGAGATCTTCCCTCTGGGGAATACTTGATGTGATGGATTTTTAAATGATCAGGAACACCTGATAGAGCAAAACGCTATGCACATATTCTTGTTTTTTTAGCTTTTCCTAGAGAACAGTTACCTGGAAATCTTACCTGTGTTTCTCTGGTAAATGTTCCATGGGCATTTGAACCCAGCACATGCATTGGCTGATGCCTAGATAATGTTGCTGAAAATCTTTTAGTTAAGTTAGTGTCAAACAGTACTTGTTTTACTTTATCTCCATTTACTTGTAGCCCATTGCTGTTGTGTGTGGAAAATTTGGGAAACTTTTTTTCTTATTAGACAGTGAAGAAGAAATTACTTCTGACTGTCTTTAAGAAAAACATTACAGTAAACTTAGGACTAAGTAGAAATAAGAAATTAGAGAAGTAGCATCTGGTTTCATTCAAGGGAATACTTTTGTTGCATAAATAATTCTGGATGATGTTGCAACTTCTTTCTTCCTCATCATCAAGTATGAAGTTAACTTGCTGTGCCTGTCAATTCACTAAAGGGAAACTTTGCTGGCTGACAATAACCCCATTTCAGAAAAAAGTGGAAAAGTCTGAACTTTCTTTGTTTGGGGAATGTGAAATAAAAAAAATAAATATTTTTATGAAATAATTCCTGACTTATCCCCCCGTTGACCCTTCTTCCCTCTTGTCATAGCAAAATAAAGCCCTTACCAGCCTTAACGTCATGTTACAGCATTAGCGTGATCCCTTTAGTAATTAATAGAATTTAGGCTCCAGCGTGGTCAGTTTTGATTAAGCAAACATTAAATTAATTCAATCTGCAAACACTTAACTCTGTTCGGGCTATTGAGGGGAGAGAGAGCATTTGGATGGACGGCAGGACGCGTCCTCATCGGATTGCTCGGCACCTCCGAGTAGTTAACGCTGGGATCAATACAGCTCCTCCAGCTATAATAAAATGGCTTCGACAAGCTCATCTGGGGCTGAGAACACAGTATACACATTGATTTCCTGGCCTGATATAACCCATTTACCTATTCAGCTAGTCCGTTAAGGAAGGTGTAAGGCTACAAAGGCCCAAGGGAGCAATGATGCCTGTAAGTAGGTTAGCAAATACTTGGAAATGTCTTAATTTGTTTTACAGTTACTACTTCAGGGGGATGCATTTTTTATTGTTTTTTAGTCTTTTCACAAGGAAAAGTTTTACATGTAATTTTTTATTATTTTGTAATGGGGTTTTAGGTTGGAACATATGGAGTACTCTTTGTCTAATTTCTTCTTCATCGAGGTCCTCACTGTTCTCAGGAGCTTGAATATTTGTGGTCCCCAAAACTGTGACTTCTCTCCCTTCCAGCTCTGAAATGTACACATTATAAAGAACATGCCAAGCCAAAACTTACCCTCTGTCAGCCTCTACTTTGTCATTCATTTGACTTTCTTGAGTCTGATAGAGAAAAAAGATTTAGAAAGGGATTTTCTTTATGGGGATCCATGAATCAACATTGCATTGCTCCAAGCCAAGTTCTTGCACTTCTGGTTATTTNGTACACATTATAAAGAACATGCCAAGCCAAAACTTACCCTCTGTCAGCCTCTACTTTGTCATTCATTTGGCTTTCTTTCTCGAGTCTGATAGAGAAAAAAGAGATAGAAAGGGATTTTCTCTATGATCCATGAATCAACATTGCATTGCTCCAAGCCAAGTTCTTGCACTTCTGGTTATTTCTTTATTGCCACCTTCTTAGGTCCAAGTTGCAGAACTAGGAACTGGAAGGGTGATTCTAGTCCAGCTGTACTACCAGCTTCATGAATTCTACTTTACTCTGCCTGTGAGCCTATGGCTACCTGTGAGAAGCAACCAGGCCTTGATGTTGGCTGCTGGTAAATACTGAATTTGAGTGTTCCATCCAAGGGTAAAAGAGCTGTGAAAGCAGCCTGTAAAGTGGCTTAGAGAACTGTCCAATTCTTCCCACTCTCCACTTCTATGCCATGTATGAACTGATCAGTACAATTTCTCCTATCATTTCAAATGTTTTACCATCTAGAAATGAAGAGTAAAGACTGATATTTGTGATACCATGTCTAAGAATGTGAAAAAGATGGGGGTTTTCCATGTTTATTCATTTAATTTCTTCCAAACTCAGTTTTTTGTTTCTGTTTCGTTACCGGCTTGTTTTATTCCCTCTGTGCTTCTGCACTGAGAGGGTGGATACTCAAACCATTCATGAGGAAAGATATATTGAAAAAGACAGAATGGTAAAGCAGCTGATAGGCAGTTATTAGATTCAGATAAACTGTAATCTTAAGTCATCTTATGAGCATGCTAATTACACAATGACATTACCTACATAGAGTGCCATTGCTTTGTTAACATGTTATGCAAGGTCCTTTATTAACACTGCAAGAAAGGACTTCCTCTCATTAGATGGTTATGCAAAACTGTAATTATACTTGCCTGTGAAAAATGGTGAAGTTATGAAAGGCTTGCTTCTGGAGGGCTTTATTGCCCCCCCTTGCAGATAATAATCACTCTTTCTGTGGAGTGAGGGTGACACAATGTAAAGTAAGAAATTTGTTTCCATCTCAGGTTTAGAATTCAATAATCTCTTTATCTTTCTGCTAAGAAAACTATCATCTGTGTTATTGTAACATTAAAATAATAAGAATTCTGTGGTAACTCGGCGTCTGTAATTTTGAAGAGAAATTTGGGTCACTGTCACTGGGGAGAAAATTAGCAGTGAATGACTCAATTTTAAAGATTCTTTATAATAGAAACAAAATATTTTGGATGCGATAATGACTAGTGGCTTCAAATAATGCCTTTTTAGGATTGAAATGCACCTTTTTGCTACTGAATGTACCTTTGCCTTTTTAGGTTTGTAAAACTGTGATATGGCCATGCTGTGAAAATCCTGCATTGTGCAAGAAATACCCCCAAGCTTCTCAGCTGTAATGTCACAGTCATCTCTCAAAAGTAGTTTAACTTAGCTTACATAGACAAGAAGAGGGATTTCACATCAGTTTTCCCCCATAAAACTATGGCCACAAATCTGTGTCCTTTGAAAGGCTTATTTGAAGAGTTCTTCCTAAGTTGAACATTTGCCCACACCTGGTTTTCCTGGGATCTATTCTACAGACCAGGTAGTCAAAATGGCTTTTACAGTTTTGGAAGAGCGTTCTTAGATTTTATTTGTTTATCTACTTACTTTAGTTTTCCCTGTTTTCTTTTTCAGGAAAAGCCTGTGAAGCTCCTCTTCAAAGCTTTCTTTTTTAGAGTTGTCATGCTGAAGGAGGATTTAATTAATGCTCTGTATGTGCATTTCCAATGGAAATGGTCACACTTGGGTAAGGAACATTTTCTTTTTATTCCAGTAGTATCTCAGTATTTTAATAGATTTTTGGTCCACATAAATTTTACACCTGTTATGAAAATATTCCATGTCCTTAAAATCAAGCTATCTTAAATTTAATTATAGATTAAGGGTCTTAGGTTTATGCTATCAAGTTTCAAAATTTGGTTGCAGCATTTTGTTTGAACCATGCATGGGTTTTATACTAATTATGTAAATCAGAAGCACTACTGCTTCTACTTTTACTTTATTAATTATGAGATGAAATTATGGTAATTGGAATTTGAAGGCAACGCACTCAGAAATTTTCAATATACTTGAGAGGCCAGTGATCTGCACAATGAAGATATTTTGAGAAAGGCAGAGGAATCCTATGGTGCTGTAAATGAACAAGTTTTGCCCATATCTTATCTATCATTGGCTTCAGCTGGGCAGGTGGCCATGTGCTGTAGGTCAGTGTGAGGGCTGGAGGCCTCTGCCAGGATGATGGACAGTGCAGATATAATTTCAGGGTACAAGACAGACTCAGTGGACAGTGAGCAGCTGATGCTCCTTTCAGATTATGCTAAAATGTAGAAGAAGTAAAATGAAATATAGCAGAAGAATATCCATTATATGAGATGTTAGGGAGAAGGCAATCTAGTGTGGAATGACAGCAGGAGAAGCCACAAGAGAAGAGGCAACTGATGAAGAGTTGGTGGTACTGAGGAAATAATCTGGGCTGAGGCCTAGGAGCTGACTAGAAAATGCTACACCTCTCAGTGCAAGTGGAAATGAGCATTCCAGGATAATTTAATTGTTGATAGAGAAGAATATTGGTGCTGTGAGGTTTGGAAGTGTAGGTTGAGGGACTTGCTTTATGGGAGATTTTTGGTGGTCATTAGCAATGAATGGAAGTGAAATCAAGAGTGTGATAATACTGAACACTTCCATAATGAAACAGAAGAGCTGTAGAAGAATTTCTAGGATGCTCTCCTGGCAGCCTGGTGAAAATAATCCAAAAATAACAGAGTAGGTCTTATTTGGATTAATTTACCTTGATGAACTGTTTAATAATAGAGCTCATGAAACTCACTCAGGCTCTCATTTCCTTTCATGCTTTCCCAATAAACAGTTAGTTTACTGGCTTTAAACATGCAGGTGCATCATGTTTTTCACAGAATAAGGACTAACATTCTCAGCTGTCAGTGGCAAAAGGCCACCCTTATTTCAGGTGAGTGCAAGGGCTGCCTGAGACAAAATGGAAACGACACAGAACACTGATACTGTTGTGGCCTCAAGCAAATACAGAAGTCATACACCAAAACAGTGCATTGCTAAAGGCAACCAGCACAAAAACTAATAGGCTGGAAAAAAGCAGCACTAAGAATATCCCTAATGGCTTACAGGAATGCACCTCACTTTGTGCCAGGGCCACTCAGCTACAGGACAGGACTGAAAGAGAAACTAACACTAAAAGTGGGAGAAATAAGAGTGAGGAAGTTATTCCTAGAAATCTGGCAAAGACAGAAAGGACATGTGAGCCCAGGAACATCAACCAGAAGTCTTGTCTTTCAGTACATGACTCTAACCACAACTCTTTTGTCTTTGAAGCTGTTGGGAATGTGAATAGCTTATTAAAACAAATATGCTTAATATTAGTGATGAAAAGAATGGAAAATTTTATGACAAGGTTTGGACATATGAATTTCTTGAATACTCTGTGTGTGCACTTTTATCCTGGGCCATCAGGTTAAAATATCAATGAAAATTTAAAAAATGAATGAAGCCCTTTCCTTTTGTAACTTGTAACCTAATATTTTCATGGAAGATTCCACTGTTAGCCATCCTGAGTTTTAGAAGAGGACATCAGCACATTTCAGGTTACAGATAGTGAAGTACCCCTGCTTTTGCACAGAATCACCACATAATAGAAGACCCCAGGACCTTGATTTCTATTAAGAATATTAGAAAATACTGAAAAATACAGTATTAGAAAATACTGAGAAAACACTACTGTATAAAATAACATGTCTTTGGATCATTCTGAGAGGCAGAGGATAAGCTAAATTTTGCCTAGTTTTCACTGTATAAATTAGGTCATATTGCATGTGAGCTGCTCAAGCATGGTCAGGTTTTATATATGTTGATGCTATTTTTTTTGTGTGTGGAAGGACTTCTGTGTACAAGTTACTATGGCTTGCTTCACTTAAATGTTTTGCAAATCTTCACAGACCTTTTTGAACTATCTCATTTTTTAGGGCTGGGCTTACAATATTTGTGGTTTAGAGCATTTTTGTGAATACTTAGCGTGGTATACTCAGCCTTTGTGAGGCAGTGACTTAGATTGCAAATATAAATGATTTAACTTCTACTTGAATAGTACCCATCATATAAGCCAAGACATTCTTTTAATAAGTGAGGCTAATAAATAAAGCAAAAGGATTGGAGTCAGAGGGTCCAGAGCCCTGCCGTCAGTCTGACTCAACTCAAGCAATTACCTAAGTAATGCAGCAATAAACAAAGAGAAATCAAATGGATTTTTCACTTCAGAATTTTTAAAAAAATGTTTTGTTTCTTTTATCCTTGACTTCTAAGGCCACAGCCACACACAGAGCTAGGGCAGCAATTGCACCTCTCACTTCATAGAGTGGGGCATGCATACTGCCTGGGAAACAAAACATCTTACTTTAAATAAAAAAAATCAGTCTGAAAATTAATAACAAGAAAATACATTTTCTTTCTTCCTTCCCTCCTTCCTTCTTCCTTCTGAGCCCTACAATGTATAAAAGTGAAGCAATTATTATGCAAAAAACACAAGAAAAAACCCAAAAAATTTCAAAGGCAAAGAAAGGATTCCAGAAACTGAAGCACAGAAGAGTGAAATTCTCCATGCATGGCAGTGATGCATGGACAGAGATAATATATTAATTTCTGTGGTGAAAAATTTGATATGTGAAAATTCATTCATCAAGAATATAAAAGTTTCAAGTCAAATATTCTGGGGTTAATTGTAACTTTGTGGTATGTTTTCATAAGATTTGCTAGAAAGCTCCAGATCATGAATTTTGACTCTGACTCCATGTTCTTCAACTTTTTTTTTACAGGGTAGGGTTTTTTGTATTAAATTCCACATTACTTATGAGTCTGTTGTTTTTTTTCTAGAAAAGAGGCGATAAAGATCCTCTTGCTTTGCTCTCCACGGTTAATTTGGAGAACACTTGGTTGTCTGTGCTCCCTTAGGGCTTCCATGGCCACAGTCTCAGCCATGAGACTGAACATGTCTATGCAGCATTCTCATGAGTGGCAAGTGGTCTTCTAAAGCACACACTTCAATAATAAAACTCAAAGTAGGAAAGCTTTTTTCATATTCCTCAAATTCATGCATGCTTTTAAAATCGTAGTTTTTCCAAAAAAATTCCTTTTTAATGTGTTCTTTTGAAATCATAGTTTTCAAAATATGGCCTTTTTTGATGTTTTTCCAAGGTCTATGTATGGTATTACAGTAAAATAATTTTGTGACTGACAGACCTTAGTGTGACATGCAAATCAACTTATACCATATATTTTTTACATTTTCCTGAGCATGCCACCCGTATTTTATCTCAAAGTTTTGAAATAAACCCTGAATTCTTCATTCCCCTTGTCTCTCATCCCCCTCTCTGCTTCTCAGAGGTGGGGACCATTCTATTCTGTAAGATTTTTATCATTAAACATATAAGCAGAGGTATAGGTAGCTGGTAGGGGTAGCATGGTTATGACTGGGTCATGGAAAACTGTTTTCCCAGTTTCTCTTTTCCAAACAGCATCTATGGGAACAGGGAGCTTAATGAGCTGGTTATGACACAGGATGCGTGGGCAGACCTTGCTGTTATCTGTTTGGTTCTGGAGGAACACTCAATCACAATTGAATGTAGGAATTGGCATTGGAAATTTGGCAGAAAGCAATACTGTCCTAATGGCAAGATTTAAAATGAATATTTCAATTTTGGTGCCAGAATATAGTAACGAGTGGTTGAAATTGCTCATAAAGCATTCAGCAGCCTCATTAAGATGGGTCATATTGTCTCCAGGCAGGAGTAGTCTTGGAAGATGAATCTTTCTCTGTCCTTAGAACTGTTGTTTAAAGAATAAAATCCAGCATCTGGTACTAATTTAAAGCCTTGTCCATGCTGTAGAATTAGGGTTTTAGCCAATTATTTGAAAGTTTTCATTTTGGTTTTCTTAATGGTGCAGCTCATAGATGTCTTAGTAATTTAGGTGTGTACCACCAAGCCTCAGGTAATTGAGCCAGTTCTGTAAATGTGTACTTACCTTTAGGTGTATGAGTAGTAAAATGAACTGGAATGGGATTACTTTACTTTTGTGGTAAACACTGCTTCTCCCTAATTTGTGCTGAAATAATCATCTTGTCAGTTACATAGTAAGTAAAAATACTTCTAGTAATTTTGCTTTATTGGCATGACCAAAAAAGAAAACACGTTTTTTTGGTGGTGAGAAAGCAAAACAGGGACTGTTAAACCCTACCATCTCTTATATCCATGCAAGTTTTAAAAGCAAAGGTTATTTATTTGAAAACTTAATGTTCCCTGTCCTGAGGAATATAAATTCATAGCCTTCTCTTTCTGCCAGTGTCATGTCATTCCATGGAGAAGTCTCTGGCGGTGAGTTTAAACAATTTCTTTTCTTTGCTAACTTTCCCACGTAGTCATGGATCACTCTAATAAAACTAATAATAGAAATTGAATATGTATGAGATTCCTGTTGGTCCCTTTTGCAGTGAGCAGTACAAGCAGAAGCCATTGATATCTGGAGAGTATCAAAATTAATACGAGAAAAGCTCAGTTAAAAATGTTTACTTAAAAATATTTCAGTGGCTTTTACTGAAGTGCCTCGTGGTCCCGCTGCAGCGAGAGCAGTGTTCTCTCACATGCATAGAGATGTCATGCTGAGCTTTGCTGCAGCGTTCTGGGGCTGCCTCAGAACCCTGCACTGCTATTAGAGGAGAAAACATGTAATGTGTTATTTGGTTTGAAACCATAAAAATGATTTTTGTTTGTCATGCTCTGCTCTGCGTGGTCTCAAGGTACTTTGCTGTTTAACTCGAATTTCAGATCCTTATGGCACGCGGTAGAAATGTCACAGTCGTGATTTGTTGTTGTTTTTTTTTTTCTTCTTCTTCTTTTTCTTATCTACATAAACAACATAACTTTGTCAGAAAATTGAAAATGTGCACTTTGTCCCATCAGCTAAAATGGGCTGTCAGATAATGCTTTTTTTTTCTCCATTGCATCAGATGAATGATGTAAATGGTTTTTGGCTTTGGAGTTTTTTGCAAGGCACCAGAGTAAATGATCAGAGTAGTAACATTTTTAACCTTATCTATCATACTGAAACATTTTTTCTGCCTCCAATAAAACATGTCAGAGTCGATTAAGGACATTCTTCAATGAGGTATAATTCACAGATTTTAGTAGCGAATCCAAGAGCACTGAAGTATTAAAGAGGCTGTGAATACTTAATTACGGATATGTTGCCATCCTACCTTTTACTGAATTCCCTTAACACTTTGGTGCTCTGTATCTGAAAATGCTCTTTTCCTCTGATGGGGAAGTAAAAGGAAAAGCCAGGTACAATGGCAGAGCATATGTCACATTGTATCTAGTGACAGTGCCGTGAGAGATACTGCTGTTCTAGTACATTCAGCTGTGCTTATCTGGTACATGAGTGCACATTACTTTCCATGGGCTTGGATCACTTTGGACAGTATCATTAAATGCCACGTCATTACCTGTTATGGAGTAGTGCTTTTGCTTGAAGTGCCTCCTGGGATACGTGCAACAGTAGGAAGAATGATGGGTAAAGATGGAAGCAGCATTAAATTTTCAATGGGAACACTATTGACTTTGACTTTTCAGAAGCCTTATCTTTTAGATGGTGTTTGTCACAGAACCTGCAGAGCCGGGGATGTTCGTCAGTTGGAAGTTGCAGGCAGTTGAACGATATGGACAGGTGAAGGCTCCAGAGGGATCAGCTGGGCTAGCATCGAGCTGGAGGGGGTAAATTGAAGGTTTATTTATCCAATTCACTGTCAAGGTCAGCTTGCTGGAGAGCTGTCCTATGTGTGCTTACAAAATGCCAAAATCCTGGCAAATTGTCTGAAAGAGCCTCCAAATCACTGACCTTTGTACAGCTCACATCAGCATGCCACTGTCTTTTAACAGTATCCTTAGAGTGCATTAAATAGTTTGTAAAATATAGCTTTTAATGTCAGCAGAAGTAACTTTTTATTTTCAGAAATAAGGAAAAAAGTAAAAGATACCTAATAATGATAGAAAGAAACATGAAATAGGGAGGCTGTTTCATCTGAAATACTTTTAGCATCTACTGCTTTTTCAGAGTGTTCTTCAGAGCATGTTTTAGAGAGACTTTCTTTTCCGCACCAGATAAAACATCTAAAACACTTGGGTTTTTTTTTTCTCTCTCAATATGTGGTCTTTAGCATACTTCTATTTAAAAAAAATCTAGATTTGCCTTTAGCCTTCTTTTACTCTCTCAGGTGAGTTGCTCAGATTTTAAGCTAATTAGAGCTTAATTCATTCTTTTAATTAGTTACAAGAGAGTTTTAACTGTCTAGTTTCATGTGTTTCTCCTGTATCTGTTAGAAACGGGTCCATTTTTTATTTTTTACTGATAACTAGTATACCTCTAAGTAGGTTATATGCAACACTTTTGTAACTTTGTAGTCTTTTGAAAGTGATTTTTTAATATTGTTTTTATATATATGAATCCTTTTGCATATAAAGAGTGCAAGTCTCTGCATAATACCTACCCCTGGAATTTATGTTGGGGAAAAAGTAACATATACCTTAGTTTACAGTGAAGCATGTACCCCCCTGTTCCAAAGCCATTTAAATTGTCTATGCTTAACTGAAGTGGCATGAAAATAAAAACACAGCAGGTTTAACCATAATTGGCTTAGTCTTATAAAGGGGTAATGGCACATTTGGCTGTTTTAGTGAATGGTTTTTCACTTGCTTTGTAGTAGGTCTTGTTTCCATTTAAATATACAAGGCTCATCATAGCCAAGTGAAAGATGTGTTGAGCTTTTGTTTTACATTTTGGTATTTTGCAGTGTGCTTCTGGTTTTGTTTTCTCATTTTTTTTTGTTTTCTTTTTCTGCCCACATTCATTAAAGAGATCTCCAAATAAGTGTTTTTCTGAATTCAACTTTGTAATTTTCTTTTTTCTGTCCCTTGTTGTTTGTCACCTCTCTGTGCAAACTCAATTTTTTCAAGTAAGGCAGCTCAATTAGCATTTTTCCCAGAAAGGAATATTAGTACCAACACTCCACACAGCTCTTGTGGCATGGGTGAAAATTATTGACTAGGAATGGATGAACTGGAAAACCAATTTTAGCCCTATTTTGAGAACCTTCATGTGGAACTCTCACTGCTTTAAACTAATTTCTAATTATACTTGTCTGTTAATGCAGAGCATGTTTCCAAATTTTCTCAAAATTTATTTCAATGTTTTGATACCCTGTTGTTGATTTGTATTTTATTAGTATATGCATGTGTCTCTGAACATTTTCAGAGTTTGAAACAGAAATAGTTTTTGTAAGAACAAAGGAAAAATGAGCCCTTGAAGTTTCTTAACTCTAGTACAAATATAAATATTGGTGTATATACAAGTTTGGAATATATGTAATTCCTATTAATTTAATGACTTGCATGTAAATCATTGTTTAAGTACTTTTTGGACCATAGAGATTTTATATGATGGCTGCTGAGGGCTGCCTTTGAGCCATAACACATGATCACGTGAACCTGCTGTAGTTCACAGATCACTGACTTGACAGAACTTTATTATTATTTAATATTTATGTTACAATATTGCCCAGAGTCCCCAGCCTTAGACAATGCCCTGTTACAGTGGGTATTGTACAAACATTGATGTAGACATGATCAATGTCTCAAGGAGCTCAGAGCTGTTGTAGTTATAAGGTCACGCTGCAATGAACTTCAAGTCTGCAAAACTTTGCAAAAAAAAAAGTTTTGCAATATGCCAGCTTTGAAGTAGAAGGGATCAAATTAAAGAGAGTGGAGAGACAAGGATTCCACCTGTGTGACAAAGCAGAGCCTGCCTTTATTGTCGGTGAGTACACATTTAGAACAAAGCAAGACTGAATTATGGTATAGTGCCTTAGGGCACATGCTGCATTTCAAATTCAGGCTTTAGCCTGTATTTTATATGCTTTATATTCCACTTTAATTGAAATTGCTTCATTTTCAGATTGAGATTTAGCAGATAAAAGAAGGAAAAGATATTTCCCAGGTAGCATGTCTGAATTTCGTAACTGTGTCTCTGCACTCCTGGCAGTCATGGTTTGCCTTAAAAGGGTTAACAACAGTTTACATTGGGCTGGCCCAATGAGAAAGTTTGTATTTGAGTCCATGTTCTGTGCTGGAAATGTTTATCATGAAAATGTTATTGAACAGAGTTTGTCTCTCTCTCGGACTACATTTTCAGTTTAAACCTTGCCTTTTCATGTGGCATTAGTTAGTAGGAAACAGATGCAGAATAGAGATACAGAGCTGCTATATTTATTTGCTACCCTTCAAGTTTTGTCTTAATTCTTTCCTCTTGGTCTAGTCTTTAGATGCTGAGCAAGGAAGATTCCATTTGGGGTTTTTATTTTTTTTTTCCTGTTGAAACTAGCAGGATTTGGTAAAGACTCCTTGGTGTCCTAATATTCCTCTAGCAGAGTGGGAAAGTTTCCCTTTCAGAGAGACACACTGCCTCTCACTAAGAAAGTTGAATGTTTGTGATGACATAGAGACAATTTCACCTATTGTTCAGAAATACTTTTTTTACTATTTCTTTTGATTTATACTAAACCATAAGTAATTACTGCTCAGAATTTGAGATCCTTTGGCTTTAATTTAAAACATACCATTTTTTTCTGTAATTCTTACTGTGTAATATTTTAGTGGCAACAAAGTATGTTTAAGAAATCTTGAACTAGCAATAATATTATCTTTTAGGGGAGTCTTGGTTAAACAGAGGGAGGAAATTGCCTTGTAGTGTTCTCTGGATGTTGGAGGTGAATTATAGCAGCTCTGAGGATAACTTAGTTGGCTCCTTTCTTTTTTAGCTAACCAACCCATTGACTCTGCACAAAAAAAGTTCATGTATTTTTGAGCTCTTCCTCTTATTCTTGCAGGCAATCTGGATCATTTGGTTCAGGTTTTAGATACAAACATGGTTTCTGAAAGCAGTCTTTGGCTGCAGAGCATCTGATTGCTTTCATTTGCTGGTTATGGGATATGGGCTTTGGTAGGAAGAACTCAGGGGCAAGGAATGGTGACAGAACACCCAGTCCTGCTCAGTCTGCTTGTGGCTGTTCCTAGCTCTGAAATACTGGTTCAACAGTCCATGGTATCACACAGCATGAGCCAAGTTTCCCTTTTACATGCCTGATCCATGTGCTAATCGGTGGAAATATATAGAAATTTCTGTGCCTGGCTGATGACCACTATGGATTCTGCAACCCAGGGGTCTCATAAAAACACAAAACATCTGAGCCATAGAGAATGTCGCTTTTTTCTTTTTTCCCTTTCCTGTGAAATGTTAGTCTGTTTTCTCCTTAAATTTGGATGGAACAAGCTCCTTTGACATGCCACACATTCCTCCTCCTGTGCTTGCTTCCTGTGACTTTCTCCAAGTGCAATTCTGCTCTCACTGAGCTGGAAGCCCTCTTTCAACAGCAATGTTTGAAGCAGAGAGGCACTGTTGTTTATGGATGCTTTCCTTTTGTAATGACACCTTTTTTGATCACAGTGTTTGTAGAGGAAGGAGGCAGTGCACAATACCTAAACTAAGAAATTCTGTCCATTCTGCAGCAGGCAGCAGTGTTGCTCTGTGAGCTCTTGCATGGGTGATTTCATCTTTGGTGTTGATGGTGGTTGGGGCACCTTGGTGTGTGCTGTGATGATTGAGAGCATCCCTTGCTCCTTTTGCTCAGAAGTCTGCAGAGGTTTGAATAACAGATTATATAAGCACAATGGCTTTTAGAGAGTGAGGACGCAGTAATAGGCCCATCATGAACGTGCTGAGGTGTCTGTCCTAATAATGCACCATAAAATTAATATGTACCTTTGCAGTAGTTGCTGAGAGTGCCTGCTTCTTTGCAGATCAATTTGATATAGTGTTCTGTCTGTACAGAAATTGTGCAGTTCAGTTTCTCTGGTTAAAAAAGCAGACATTCTAGATTATATGACAGAATTTGATGATTTTGATAATCCATTAACATTTAAAATAAGAGGAAAGCACAAAGCTGAAAAGAGACCTTAGTATGAATTCGAGGACATTTGATGAAAGGTCTAAATTTAATATTATATCTTATTATTGTCTGAGCCATCTCGGGTTTTCTTTGGAACTTCTACATCACTGAACGTATTCTCATCATACAAGTCCTTTTTTTAAATATGCAATTTTATTTCAAGACAAACCTGTCAAATGTAGATATTAGACAATTACTGTTCAAGAATGTAGGAAATGGGAGAGATTACCTGCAATGATTATGAAATGTGAAGATCTTAATCTCTTGGACTAAACAAGAAACAATGAATGCATTAGGTTTTTAATGCACACACACACACAAAAATAGATGTATGTGTATATGAAGCTTTGGAACTTGATCTACTTCATGTACCCAATGTGTGATGGGTGTATCAGTTTCTTCATTATCAGAGAAATAACTCCTAGACTGCTGGGTGAAATATCACCAGAGATAGTAGGGCCAAAAGGAGAAGTTTCTGTGTGAGCAGTGAATTCAGGTTTCCTGAAACAAGTTTACTGAACTGATGCTTTTATTGAAAAAGCAAAAAAAAACCCCAACAAGAGCAAAACCCCACAAAAAATCCCAACCCACCAGCTGCTGAGGAATCCAGAGTAGGTGTCTGGGGCAGCTGCAGGTGGGGTCTGTGTGTGAGCCCAGGCAGGAGCTGTGAGCTGCCAGCACTCTGCATGACACAGGGCATGGGGAGCTGTGCCACAGCAGGGTGAGGGACACCAGAGCCAGGACAGGAACTGAACAGGTGCATCCCAGACTGCAGAGCTTTAGACTAAAGGGGATAAAAGCCCAGCAGTCCTTTTTTGGGGTCCCTCCTCAGGGGCTCCAGCTTGGGCTGTTTCTTGTTACTGCTCTGTTATTCCATTGTTTAAAGGATCCAGAGGTCTGAAACTCTGTGTGGGAAATTTGGGGTTGAGCTAATGAGGAAGCCTCTTCTGGCTGTGAGGGGGTGTGTGGAGCCCAGGGGACCTGCTGGGTCACCCTGTAAAGGCCTTCAGTGCCAGCAGTGACAGTCTGGGGTGGTGAGGGTGGCAGACAGAGGCTCCTGGATGAGCAGACAGAAGGTATTACTTGGGCCTGGGTCCTAATCACAGAAGTCGTGTTAAGGAAAGTTTCCTGATTTATCAGATAGACCTGTGTCTATTCATAGCATGGAGCTGGGGCTGAAGGAGAAAGAAATTCCAATGTAGGTGAAGAATCAGGGTATGCATCCATCTATTTCTGATTTCAGGAAAAGTCAAATGACAGATGCATATACACTTTGAAAGACTACATATTTTATGACACAGAGTCTCAGAAGAGACTATTTGAACATTATAACTTTATGCCTAACTGTGGTGCTGTCAAGACAAAGCATAATGTTTTCACATCTAAAATTTAACTACACTGTATTTATTGTTTTGCTCAAGAACATTAAAGGAATCTTATCTGTCAACATACAAGAGCAATGAATGAATAACTTAAATTACAAGAGTAAATTAAATGTCAACTTTATTTCACCAAAACAGGCTGTTCTTTTCTGTTAGCAGGGGTTATAACCACTGTCTTGAAGTATTTGCTGTTGAAAAATGATTGACAAGTGTGGACAGAAGTGTGTAAATGCAACAGGTTTTTAATTTACTGGATTACCATATTTATTGCAAGCATTCGGGTAAGTTTGGAAAAATAACTTCATTGTTGTATTATGTTACCTCAAATCCCCTGCATTCACTGTAGTTTCAAACTTTACTGCTCTCTCTGTTCTCATATTGGCCATGTTTTTGTAACTAGAGTATAGCTCTGTGTTCTATTTTATACTAATAAATCACTGAGACCCAGTAAAAATGTAAAAAACCCTAATAGATAAAAATGATATATACTTTTGGCTTAGAGTATATGATCTATTTCTCCAAACTATTTTGAAGACCTCTTCAAATTCTGCGTGTGCTTGTAAATTGCCTGTTATTAAAATAACTCTTTTAGGTGTAACAAAAAAGAAAAAAGTTATAAAATAGTGTACATATTGCTGTTGAAACCTTCCTCACCTGTATGTCTGCATTTGTTTGCTGGTCTTTGAGAAGAAAAATTTCTTGGAGCAAGACTACATGCAGCTATAGACTGGGATTAGAGAATTATAGTTCTTAGGGAAGGTTCAGAAAGACATAACAGATAAGTGAAATGTTATTTCACAAGGTCTGCTTCGTTGTGTGGGATATTTCTCCTTGACGGGAACATATAAAGTTGTTTATCTAATGTATCCACACTGTGTATAGTGAAAGAAAAGGGAGTAACAGGTCTTTATCAAAACTATTCACGTGGAAGGGCATGATGTAACATAAACCAAAGGAGGAGTTTATTTGTGGCAAAATTATGGGCATCTCTCATGCCTTTCATCTCCAACAAATGCACGTTTGCCTGCATTGTGTTCATAAATGAGTGCTCTGCCTGCCTGGAATATGGACTCCTAGAATCAAACAACTTGAACTGGATGAAAAATGAGAGGGCTAAAAATTATGCTGCTGAAGCAAGGTAGTATTTATCCTTGTGGTCAGAGCTATATGAGAAAAGCCCTCAATCTGCAATTTTCAATATATCTGTTCTGGGTGAAGATAAAAGAATTGCTAATTGAGTTTACAGTATGTAAGACTCTGGGCTATGTAAGGGTAGGTTATCATTACCTCTGTGTTGTCAGTTGTAAATCTATCTGCCTCTGTGGTCTAGAAAGTCTCTTCCCATAAAATGATGGTCCAGTATTTTTTGAGCCAAGATGTTCTCTCTCCAGCATATGTCAGAAATAGTGACATAAGACAGAAACTCTCATAATACTAGCCATGAACCAAAAGGAATGTGTCTTGTTAACAACTTTGGAAAGGCCCGGTTCTCATTGTAACTGCCTTCTAGCAGCTACATGCAAGAGAGGATAAAAGTTATAAAATATAACCATGATGTATTTTCTAGATGAAGCAATAGTTTATAATGATAGTCACCATAAAGTTAATTTTTACTTGAACAGAGCTGAGCTTAATGGTTTTCAATTATACTAATTTGAGTCATGGGTTTAGTTCATGTGGATTTTGCAACCCCTGGGTTTTGCTTTTATGTCTTCTCCCTTAAATGCTTGGCTTCTTTTTTTGCATTATACCCTTCCCATTCTCTTTTAGCAGGGAACATCAGGCATGGCTGGGATGGCTCCATCCCCTTCCATTTGCATCAGAATTTAATCTTCTGTGAGGAAGAAGATTAAACATGTAATTTGAAAATAAGGTCTCAAGGTCCAAATGGCTTTGTCATTCAGCACATACTGAAGGAAGAATGTCCAAAAGTTATGTCACCTTTCTCTGATAGAGGTTGAAATCTCTATTTCACCTAAGTTTTCTAAGGCCCTCTTTGCATTGGCAAGGAATTAGACTCCTTATAAGTGCATCAGTTTAAACTGATTCATGCTGAGGCCTCATACCTACAGTAAGTATCTTTTGGGATTTTTTACTTTAGACTATGGTTTGTGTGGTCACTGAAACCAAAAGTCTCCATCCTGCATACATTTGGAGATGACTGAAAAACAATTGTTGATTTGCACCTTTTACTTACATTGACTAATGGAGCACATCTGGTACACATCTGGTAGAGCTTCTGATTTCTTTT
>VXBB01004910.1:187513-208137 GCA_013399915.1 Illadopsis cleaveri | reverse complement strand
TTTTTTTTTTTTTTTTTGGCCTACAAAAGGAATTTGGAATCAGGTCATCAAAACAGTTTTATTAACAAAGCCAACTACAATAAGAGGGAATAAATTCACTCAAGGCTGTACCACTGTTCTGGACTGAAATGCTGGTGTAGGTACAGGCTATGACCAGTGCCATGACCAAGTGTCTGAACAGAGGGTGAACAATTCCTTGTTACATCTCTTGCCCCTTACTCCTCTCTGATGCTACAGCCAAATGTTACTGTGTCATTTCTTTCTGATGTTTCATTTGTTTGTATTAGAGATCCCCTTTGGCTTGCTCCTTTCTATTTTTTTCTTTATAACTTCACCCTGACCTCCCCCAGTGGAGGCTGCTGCAGGCTGTATCTCTATATTTTTTGCTCAAGCATGGAGTTGGCCAGTGTTGGCTACAAATCCAATGGCCACTGTTTTTCAGAGTGTGCATTGCATTGAAGACCTCTGACCACCTCTGGGGCTCCACTCATTGTGCCATTTGAGGAACTGTGGTATTTGTTTACTGATTTAAATGATCTCAGTCTCATCTTTCCTTTTTAGAAAGGAAGTTTTAAAGAGGTATGGGACTAAGGAAAACAAGGAAAGTCAGCTCTCCCATAGAGATGTGACTGCAGAGATGTGGTCACTCACTCTGTGTGGGGAGGCTTTTGGTTGCTGAAAAAAGGATGTCTGGTTAAGATCTCTGGTCAGGGGTGTCTGCAAGTCTTAACCTCAGCTTTTGTCCTTGCATATAACAAAAGCTTTCCAGTGGCATAACAGCATCTACTACATAGTTTCAGAAATTCATTTGCTATTTAGTCTCATTTTTATTTCATGTTTCCTTAGAAGTATGCCTTTTGCCTCATAAAAAATGTTAATAAATTCTATCATTATAATTTGCTTTGATGGCATATTTAAGGGTATGTCCTCATGGAATGTCTCTTGGAGAGATGATACCCTGGAAAGAATATGTCTAGAATGGACAGTACTGTCTGACCTCATTAGCCAGCCGTCCAGGGAGCAATTGGAAAAGACCTAGATTGCAGTAAAACCTTGTTTCTCTCCAAGACAGGCAGTAGATTGTATGACTGGGGTGTCACCTTGGTTGTGTCCTGCAGCTTTCAATCTGCAACACATGGACAAGCCTTGAACAGGCACTGTGTCAAGCAAATAGCGTCAGGGTTTGTCATGGGTGCCATGGTTGATTACTTTCGTGATGAAATGGGCATTTGTCCAGTAAGAACTTGAGTAGTACCTCTGAATTATTTTGCCTGAACTATTTAAGTTACCCTACCTGGTGCAAATTTGGGCTGAGTTTGTGCTACAGGAGAAAGGCTCCACGTTTACTTTTTATGTAATTGTAATCTTCAATCCATGGTTGACTAAAACATTAGATGTGTTCACTGACCTCTTTGACATCAATAAGAATAGAGTATCTAAATCAGTTAAGATTCCATTTATTCATATATATTATATGCATTTTAATATCGACAAGAGAAGACAGGTCTTATCATTAAAATGATCTTGGATGTAACATTTTCAGATTGTTACCATAATAGTTCATGACATGCTGGATCTGTTTTGAGTGCCATAAATCATAGCAACTGATGGGAAAGGAAAGGGCAGCAGTTAGAGAACTAAGGAAAAAATAAATAATTTTAAAAATAGGTTAAATATTGTTTACTGTCAAAAAGAGGACAGGAATATGATACTTTTCAATTACTTTTTACCTGTTTGAGTTTGACTGAGTTTTATATTGATTAAACGTGGTGGAGGGTGGGGTATTCTTTTGGGCTGCAGATTCTACTAAAGCTGAGAACACATGGTAACTGTTGCTTTTATTTTGTGGAGAGATCTTTTTGTCCTGACCCAAGTAGTACTGTGTTTCCTGCAAAGCTTTAGACTTGCTCTCTTTAAAATATATATCATCTTCCTGATAAATGCTGTTCTTCAAAAGCACATTTACTTTTTGCTTGTAGCGCTTCCTTGAATGATGTGGGTATTACAATCCTAAAAAGCCAGTCCTATTTTCTTAAATATGATCTAACTTGTAATGCAGATCAATATGTATCAATATAACCTTTAAGTCAAACTCTGCACATTTGGCTTTGAACTTCAAGTTATCCTTTTTACTGGGTGAAAGAACAAGCTAAACAACTGGAATGTTATTAATACATTTTTCAGTATTTTTTGGCTAAATTAACTTGAACTACACAGATAAAATGCTCTGATCATTTTAAATATTTATCTTGGTGTGTGAAGAGACCAAAGTTAGAAAAGAGATTTGGCTTTTTGGTTGGTGCTTTGTTGTGGAATTTTTTTGTTTGTTTGGTTTGGTTTGGTTTTTTTTTTAGTAGCTGAAGGCAATTATATCTTTATTGACCCTCTGCATTCACCCCCTCTTTCAATGTCAGGTACCTGCTTATTATTATCAACATGACATCTCCTTTCTTTGAAAGGTTGTCCGTCACACTTTGAATCACCTCTCTCCATGGTTACATTTTCTAATCAGTTCACATGATTGAGCCTGCATCAACTGATGCTTTACTTAATTCCTTTCCGTTTGTGTGGTGTGATTCTTGGAGGGACTCTCGTCAAAATTTTGGAGGGCCCTGTCAGTTTGAAAAGAACATGACCTTTAAATTGTATCAGTATGTTTGCTGGTGCATAAGGGAAAGGAAAAGGTTTGTAGTGATGGAAAACCATTCTAAAAATGAAAAGTAATTCTCTCAGAAGCAACATGCATAGGAAGTTAATTTGTTTATATTTAACTGATTTTTAAAAAAGACAGAACAAGGGTCTCATGTTCTTTGAGCAATAAGTGGTCTGAACAGTGTGTCCTTAAATTTGGCTTAGAAAATGTTGTCTATTGTTTTTGCTTTTCTGCATTTATAATAATGGATAGAAGTAGGAATATTCAAATGCGACAGAATAAAGGTGTAATTCTTTGAAATTATCAAAGCTGTTACTTTGCTGCATTTTCATAACTGTATCTGTGGCCATGCTATAATTAGTAATTGACAATGCTAATTATTGTGCAGTCTGTCACTGACTGAAGTGGCAGAGTTAGATTTTATGTGGGTATAAATATGCATACATTTATGTGTGCGTGAGAGGATACTTCAAGATAACACAGAATTTTGCATTGTGAATGCAGGCAGTCTGAAAACAAGAAAATCCATCTGGAATGCCTAACCTGGATAGCTGAGGAGTATGATACAGATTCATGCTGGTGGAGCTGAGAAATGCTGGGAACATAATAAAGTTTTGCAACCTTTATTAAGTATACAAACTGTAGATGATCAAATACCCTGCATAACTGAATCAGGGATATTGACTCTTCTTATCTCCTTTCCTCTATGCTTTGAGGTAAACTACTCTCAAGTATCTTTTACAAATGTCAAAATGTGTCATTTCACTGAAGCTGTTTAAGTCTGGTTTGCCACGCATTTATATATTATTGTCACTTGGTGTTGATGTCCAGAAGCTGTTTGTCCTCTAGCTTTTTTTTCCTATATTTGGAGTGTTTTTAATCACACCACTGCAGATTCTTTGATATCGTATGAGGTCTTCTGAAAGTGTTCCCAAGGTCCGTAAAAGGTTTTTTCTTTTCTTTGTGGATATGGCATGCTCAAAAAATGTGTAGGAACTTGATTATCTTTGAACTTTTCACCCTTCTGTCAACTTTGTTGAAATGAGCCTGTAGATTCGGAAGTTGTAGGGTGGAGATACACAGGTAGGTGGGCTGTGAGCAGACAGAATTGCTGCAGTGAAGGTGTTTGTGCTGCTCCCTTGTCACCCTAAGTCCCCTGCCACTCTCTTCAAATCTAATAGTGTTCTCACTGAACCCTAAGAAGGATCTACGCCTTCCTGTCAAAGATCTTGTTTTCTGGTACTGGATCTCATTCTTGCTTCAGGAAATCGACCCTACATGATTCAAGCTGACAAAATCCAAGTTGACAGAGCTCTTGTTTAGGGTGTGGCTGGAAAGACATGGATAGGTTAATCCTTACAGTGAATTTGTGTTTAGACAGCACTGTGTCAGAGTCAAATTCTGGTCTTTGTTCTCTGATTTTCAGCTTAAGGAGTAGAAAAATGGATTCCAAAAGTTAATCAATTTCTACTTTTTCACTCTTCCCAAGAAGTGCCCAGTGTCACTCGAGCTCCAGGCTCGAATGCCGGCAGACTCTGCCCCTTTAACATAGCAGCTGTGAGCTGGTTCTGGGCCTCGAGAGCAGAGAGCTCACCTCTCAAATCCTCCCTGTCTCAGTTTAATTATTTGGCATGTTTCATTTTCCTAATGATAGTGGCAAAGCCGTGGCTGTTTGTGTCTAAAATTGAGGCTGTTCACAGAGTTCAGATATGTAGGTTTTTGCAGTGTTAAGGTGTGCCAACTTTCGTGCTGGAGTTATGTAGTTCATGATACACAAATTGCAGGTGGATATGATGCTTGGCAATTGCACACACACTATGCAGCATTACATTTCCCCACGCAAAATTTGGAATGATATAGTTTGTGGATTTGAGAGACTAAAGGAGATCAAGGCAGCTGTAGCTGGGGTACAGGCATGCAGTGTTATCTGCATTTCATAGAGGCATTTTGTGTAGGATTTTATTTTAGCATTTTTGTGCTAATTCGTATTTCATGATTCATTCATACATTTAACCCGTTAATGCAATTCTAACCTTTCCCTGATTGCTCAGATAAAAGCGTTTTCTCTGTGTCTCAGGGAGTATGAAATAAGGTGGCAGAATGATAAATACCAATAGCGGGTTTCTGGCTTGGTAGCAATATTCAGTAGCACATAACGTGGCTTTCACTTACACAAAGAAAGGTCATACATTTTCATCTGTGACGTACCATCCTTGGCTGAGACATGAACTTCACAAATATGTGAAGCCACTATATTCTACAGTTGTTTTCCTCTGGGCCATAACCTCTAGGTTTTAGTTACTCTAACTTGATGGAACCTCAGGCTCAAGATATTGAGGACAAATGATGCTTGGCATCTCCTATTGGAAATCCCTCTTTTGATAGGCTGCTCTGCTTTTTAGGACATGTGAAACCTCAGAAATCCTCCAAATCGTATTCTATGTTTGAAAACAAAACCAAAACCACACATCACAAATTAAATATTAAAAATAAGGCCTTGACTGAGACAAAGAACTTTTGGTTTGGGATGACAATTTCTGTTCTTTTTTCTTACCAGAGGTGAGCTAGGAATGCTTACACGGCATTATATTTTTTAAAAGAGCAAATATAACACAAATTCTGCGCAGCCTTAAAATACTAATGCGTGTTTTTCTTTGTGCTTCCTTTTTTCCTTAGGAAGTTGATAATAGAAATTGTGCATCACTTCAGGGTCTTGTGGTATGACCTCAAAACATTTGTTTATTAATTTATTTATTTACTTCCTCCCCCTTCTTCCCCTCCCCCCCACTCCTTTTTGACTCCTGCTCTGGCTAATTGCTCTCCTCTTTCCCTTGAAAGAATAAAATTGTGTGTTTTAGCACATTCCATTTCCTACAAGCTAAGGGCCTCCCAGTGTACTGTTTTTCTCACTTTCCCTCTTATGGATATGGGAAAAATAATTTCATATCTTGAATTGTCTAACACGCAGAGTAATAGCCCATGTTCCTGCAGCCTTATCAACTTGATTGGAATTTTCCACATGGAGCAAATGCAGAGCTGAACCCCTAAGGAGCATCATGGGGACTAGATCCCAGAGTTCCAGCCTGCTCCTTGCTTAATCACAGGCAGTATTCATTCAAAAGTCTCTCTTAAATTAATTGAGAGAGCATTGCCTGAGAGGGGTTGAATGATTGGGATCATTCTGAACAGCAGTGTAGTTGTGCTATACTGTTAAAGGATGCCATGCCTTAAATATACTGGAAGTCATAAACGTGGCATTATAATAAATTACAAAGCAGACTTTTGGAAGATTTGTTCTACCTTTCACAAAATGCTAATGTTTATTTTGCCTTCATTTCATTGCATTGTCTTTCATTTAAAAATTACAGCTTTACTACAGTGAGCTAATTTCATAATACTGTATTAACTTAATATTATATAAATTATGTTTGTCAGATTTGGGCATTGTTGTAGATGCACAAAGCCCAAATTTACTACCAAAGCTCTTCAAACACATGTATTCATAATTTGCTACAATGAACCATATGCCACAATATAGTATTAAGGAATTACACATTCTAATGCCAGGCACAAATCCTGCTGCTCTTTCTGCAACTGTTCTAGGTACAAATAGAAACAATATATTTCTAGCCTTTTTTTCCCCCACTACTTGCAATTATGAGCAAAAAATGTTACAGTGTGGGAATATTTTAGCCACCTGCACTTTGTTGTCTGACTAATTTTTAGCTGCGTGTTGCCTTTGAACATTATTGAAAATATGCGGGGATTGCAGCAGTTCCTGGGTGTATTTTCTCTGCAGACTATTATAACTTTAGGCCTGGAAGGGAAAGGTAATAGAAATTGGCACAAGGAATATTACAGGGTACGGAGAGCTACAGCTTTCTTTTAGTGGAGAATGGGAGCGCTCCTGCCTAAGAGGTTTAATTGCAGCTGCCTGCAGTTTTGCATGTGGTGCTTTCCACTTGCAAGGTGTAAGGTTCTGCAGTGTAACCTGGCTTATTCTCTCCATTCAAACAAAGAGCAGAAATGCTCTCTGTGAAGGGAAGAGGAGAGCTTGTGCAATTGTGGAACATCTATAGGTTTTTAAACACACACTGTCTAATCAGCCTCTGACAGATCCATTGTAAATCAAAGGTCTGGTAAGTGGGGATGCCAGAAATGTTTGATCTCATTCCAAGCCTTGAAACAACTTGCTTATTTTTTCTGCAGTTTGGCTCCTCACTAAAATAAAACATTGAGAGATGAATGTTCTGACAGGTCATTGTGTGTCAAACTGTCACTCTGTAATGGTTACATATTTCAGCTGGATTGAGGTGGTGGTGGTTGGGGGAGGTCTGAGAGAAAGAGAAAAAGAGGGAGAGAAAGAGACAAAGAATAACAAGATTTCTGCTTCCTTCTTATGGCTGATCTTCATTTAAACCAAACACTTGTCATGTTCAGGGGAAGTTTTATAAATTTTTAATGATGTTGCGTACAACTGGTGCTTTGAAATTTGCTGTACTTTAATTTTTTCTTCGTTAGCAAAGGTTGGCTAATGCATTGAAGTGCTAAGAGCGTGTCCTAGGGATGCCATGATAATTGTGTTGTTAATAATATTGTGGCACTAGTAATGTTCTCCTGGTAATCAAGCCATGAGATTTTTTTTTAATATATTCAGTTATTACACTGCATCTCGTACAAATCATGTCAATTACAATTGCCAGTCTATGACAGTTAAAATAATTGTATACGTTTTCCAGAATTTTCTATTGGCTTGGCTAATCAAGCTAAAAAAAAAAAAAATCAACACATTATTTGCATTAATTTTGTTTCTAGTCTATTTCTACTCCTAAATCATTTGTCCATCTACTTCAAAAGGCGGAACAGTAAGTATTTTAATAATAAATATACAAGCATATTCATACTGTAACATAATATAGGCTTACTTCTGCGATAGTAACACAGGATATTTCCTAGGATTAATCTGTGCATGTGTATAGATATATATTTGCTAAAATTATGCTCATGTACAGTGTGTGTACTCTATCAGAGATTTATAAAGATAGATATTCAGGGGTGTTTATTTTCATGGGTTTGGTGTGTCTGTGTGTACACCTATGCAAGGATGCCAGCCTGCCTGTAGACATTGATATTTTATGCCTTGCTTAGAGATGATTGTGTGCTATTGCATTTGAATATTTATTTATGTTAAAAAAAATCAATTAAATAGTTGCCACCTGAAAGAGAGAGCAAGTTCAGTGTCCTAACATTAGCCTTCTGTAATGCTGGCATCTCCTGTCTAATGCAGTCGCTTTGTTTCTTTGAAAACAAGAGACAAACAGCAAAAACTGGCTCAGCATTCTGTCACCAGAGCAGGAAACATCCCATTGTGTGGTTGACTGCCATGTCCTGGTGGGGAGGGGGAAACTTGAGCTTATTTTCTCTATAATAGATCTAATTTTTTTTTTCCTCCCTTTTTCTTTCATTTGTTTATTTTTAAAATTATTATTTTTAAAGACAGTGGGAACACATTGCGCTCTCACTCCAAACTGTGGAACTATTGTTTCTTCCATAAGAGGTTCGGTGTTTTTCAGGGTGTATTTACACTAGCTACTAAATGAACACAATGGGGGTGCAGAGGAAACAGGGAGTCAGCGTATGGATTGCAAAAATATACAGAATGATAATATAATTTCCTTTCTCAGGGAGGTACAGCATGCTGGAGGAGTGGTGAAAATGAAACAGCAGAGGCGGATCAGTAGTACATGAGCACTAACCAAATACAGCCAGGGGTAGTATATGAGAGGGAATAACAAGTAAGGGATGTAGTAATTACACGAGGCTGAATAACAAGTAGGCATGGAAGCATTTGAGAAATAACAAGTCAGCTGGCAGTGGTATTTGAGGGATGACAAGTGAACATGACAGTATTATTTGAGGAATAATAAGTGAGCTTGGTGATATTATTTGGAGAATAACACGAAACCAGGGGTGCTTTCTCTAGGCTCTTTCCCCCGCTGTTATCTTGTGAAGGAGGTGCACAAAAGAGTAAGTGGTCACAGGTTGCAAGGGTCAAGGAAACAAAATGTTTTTTTATGCAATAAGCTTCTACTAAACATGGCCTGAACAAATCATCCCTCAAAATGTAGAATTTATTCCTCAACTTTGCCTGGAGGTAAAAGTGAAAAGAACAGATTTTTTTTTTTCCCCACTCCTCTGGCCCTATGAGTCCTGACCATAGAGAATGAATGGCTTTAGAACTGTACCCAGACAGAAAAATCAATGCTTCATATCAGGAGGCTTCAGGGGTTAGACTCCCATGTTCATGTCAACAAGGCTATTGGTTTTCTTAATACTCCAAAGTTATCGTTTCCCCGCTGCAGGAACCTTCCACTGTGACTTGTGTGGTCACAGCTTAACAAAAGCACTTTCCCTTGGCCAACCACCAATTGGCAAAATGGCGAAAAAATTAATTGTTGGTGAGGTCTATATTTTTCCAAGCCATGCCATTAACAAGCACATGGAAGTTAGCATTTGCTAGTGGGATTTGCTCTACAAAATTATGCAGGTTTGTGTATCCTACGGGGGTCACGACAGTTTCACTGATACCATGATTCATGCTTTGAGCAAAACCATTACTGGGATAAAAATTAATAAGTATTGGAAAACTGGAATTAAAGAAGGTGGGCTTTTCTTCCTCCCCCTCCTCTCTGCCTTGGCTGGATATTCCTGGTGTTTGTGTGGAAAGGCCTCTGCTTCCTCTGGACAGACTCCTTCAGGCTTGGTTGTGTCGCTGTTTTAATCTGAATGGGTCGGTTTGTTCTGCAGTCATCACTTCTGTGTTAATCACTTCTCCCTTGTCAAGAAAGTCTTACAGTTTGTCAATAGAATTATGTTACATGAGGTTAAAATCGTGTTGCTTCAAATAATACTTTTTGTCATCACAAGGTAGTAAATGGACTACCTGAAAATGAGATCCTCTTTGAATCTTTGTCAATTTAATTAGTGTAACAACTATATTTGGCTTTCTGGTCAGGAAAAAGCCAACCTTATGAGCTTTAGGAGGAAAAACTGGCTACTGTACAGTTCCAGTATCATCCTGGTGTGCATACAGAAAGCTAAGGGACTTAAATGTTGCATCAGGTTAGAGGGGTACTTTGTGGTCTGGTTAATTTGATGGCTTCCCCCTTCTCTAACCCCCCTTTAAGTATGTTACTGATGCTTTTTTTTGTTGTTTTCCCTGATTTTTTTTTCTTTTCCTGTGCTGTCTTTAGTGACACAGTGCTAACACTGAAAATGCTGGCGGCTACAGTGAGCATTGCTCACCCAGAGCAATCGGATGAAAAGGCAGTGCAGATGTAATTTGTTTTCAATGGCTGTTTCAAAAGAATAATTGTGGTGACATTGTGGGATCAATATTATAGATTTTTGTTTTCAAGTACACTGTATGTGTGGTGCTAAGGGGAGGCAGGAAATATAACACTGCAGCCTGAATACAATAAAAATGGATTGAGGTCTGTGGGTATTGTCGGCTGGTAGCCATCATGGGTTTGGAACATCATTGGTGGGATTACAGTGCCTGTCCTCTGGGCTGGGATTTCATTGTGAGTGCACACACACATTTGCTGCAGTTTTCCTCCTCAGCTCCTTCAGGGACCTGCTCACTGCACTTGTATAAAGTCCCTGTGAATGAGGCTGTGCAGGCTGCCATGGCTCTCACCTCTAACAAGTGGCAGGATTAGAGGATGGGGGTTGAAGTTTGCTGCCACGTCCCCTAATCTGCCACACCATGCACAGTGTGCTCCAGCAGAATCTGGGGGCGGGAGGGGGTGCATGGCACACCTATGTCAGGATTTCAATTCTCCTCCTGTTGCCCATCTCTCTAGGCCACCATGCTAGATAAAACTTCTTTAAGGCACCTGAGAGAGAGAGAAAGAACACCTCCAGGGAGCAGCCTGCTGATAGAACCTACTTCTAACAATATGGTGAGTGTCATTTTAAAATACCATGAGAAATATGATGTGGTGATCAAGGACTTCCTGCTTTAAGGGTTTCATGTATCAGGGTAACTAGACAAAAAATGTAGTTCCCAGGGTGAAAATTATATTAACAAAGAATTAGTAATAAAGCTGAATAAATGTAATGAGATGTGAAAGAGAGTGCATAGCACATTTTTTTTCTGTCTTTCATAATTAGGCCCTGAAAGAAATGGAAATTCAGACAAAACACCTTCCTCATTACCAATTTAAATATTACAAGTTAAAATGCATTGTTGTTGGACATCTGATTGTTTTGCTTTTTTTATTCAAGAGGTAAAGATGCTGCCTTTGGTTCAGGTTGCTGCTTTAGAGGAAAGAATTTTGCAGAATGGTTTTGGCTGATTTTCCTTTCAGCTGAGATAAAATTTCAGATTTTCTCTCTGCCAGATTCTCCCTTTTCTTTGTTGGCTGAAATGATAGTTACCCAAACTCTGCTGACAGTCTGTGCACTACAGGGGTGGCCCAGAATCATCCTTTGTTATTCTCACAAGCCATTTATCATATTTATTAAATCACATAGATTCCTACCATAAGTTGGAAAAACAGTATGTGCTTAATTTGGACCAATTAATTCCACAACAAATACACTCTCTCTTGGCCTCTTTTATAAACCAGAACATCAAACAGCTGTTCTCTCATCCCAGCAAAACTAGTATGTAACATTTTTAGTCAGCTTTTACTAGTGAGTATTGGATGAAACAAGATAGCAGACACTTACAGAGGTCTGTTTCAACCAGTAAATCCTGGTAATTTATTAATGACTCAAAGCATATAAAAATAACTCTATTTCATGGAGTTTTTAGAATTTTATAAACCTTCAGACTAACAGTCAGTAATGCCCAGTTCCTTTCTATGTCTCAGCGTTATGTTACAGAGCATAAAGCTCCTTTCCAATACGAAAATATTACATGCTTCTGTTTGAAAAATAAAGTATGCAAAACAACATTGTGCTCTGAGGGCAGTTTCAAAGCTCCAATATGGGTTGCAGAACAAAAGTTACCCTTGCAGTGCCTGCTATGGCTGTCCAGCCATCCCACCTTTGCCATGGCATGAACACCTAAGGATCTCTCTCTCTCTTATTTATAAATAATCCTGGTGGGTTTTGTTAGAGGCTGAGGAAGCCAGGTGACACTGTGTGTTTGCAGATTATCCGAAGAGAAATACACACATAGGCCCAATGAGAATTTGGAGATGAGAAAGGTTAGAGGAGCACTGAGCAGCTGATGAGTTGGACACTCTAATGTGCCCTGTGGAGGCTTCAGGGGCTCCACTCTGGGTCTGTTACAAAACCTTTTCTGATTTACCTCTCTGATTCCACAGAGATTCTGTGTCTCTCTCTGATTCCTGCCCCATGATTAGGGGAGGTGACACAAATCTGGGAGAGTCACCATCAGCATCTGTGTGTTGTTGGCAACTGGTGCAGCTTTGTGCTGATGTGACTTCAAGTTGCAGCTCATCACAGACTAATGCAGATGTGCTTCCAAAACACAGGGGTGGAGCAGTGGCTGTGGGTTTGCTCTGCTGCTGCTTTAGGTACTGTCTTGTCATTTTGAAAAGATTATGAAATGCTGTGCAAAGCCTTGAACTCAGAAAAGATAAAGGTTTAGCCAGCTACTGCAGAGTGGAGTGGAGTAGCCTTTCCAATGTTGGCTTTGAATTGCTTTTGGGTTAGTCTTTTTTGTTTTTACAATCTCTGAGAGCAAAGGCTATTTGAAAGCAGCCCTGGGGTGTGTGTGAATGGTCTACAAGAGGTGGGGAGTCAGAAACATGGCTCACAACAGCTCTTTCTTCGTGCTGGCTGACAGAGACAGGCCTGCAAAAATGGGATGCACAGGAATTACTCAGGCTGCCTCTCCCTAAAGGTGAGGTGGCAGCAAAACAGGACATGGCACCCCCATGCTGCTCCCTCAGCTCCATGCCCTGACTGTCAGAACGTGATTGGATCTATTGACCATGGTGTCAAACACAGATGTTGTCTTTGTATTGGAGTTTGGTAATGGTTTGATGCCCTAAAAATTTGTCAGTACAGTGCTCTTGGCTTTTATAGTCAAACAATTGAGGTGTCTGAGGTGCTGCATAGTGTGATGGCTTGGGAAGGGTAACAAAACCTTGTATTTGAGGATTTCCTCCTCACTGGTAAACCAGGAAGAACCTGGAATGGGTTTAACTCAACTCTGTGATATCTTTGTTCTGATTGTACTATTTCTGCCTGTGAAATCTGGCATCTAGGTTGCTTACAGAGATCTTTGTTGCGATGAGCCTTTATCCATTTTCTCCAAAATCCTTGTCTGCTTTTACTCTCCCAGTCCCTTGCTTGTACTGCCCTTCCCCTTTTCCTTTGATGTCTTTCACCATCACAATTTCTTTAGTAAACCCCAAAGTAGCTTAAGGCAAAGCTGACACACAGTAACTAAGAATCCTCACCTTGCCTCTTCTGCCTTTTGAAAAATAAAATAATACAGGAAAACCAATTCTCCGCCGGTGTAATTTCTACAGACTTTTTCCATGAAATATCTCTTTCAGGAGTTACCTGGTGTCTGTGCAGGGACATAGGTAGAGCACCTGAGTTTGGCAATCAAACTTGGATTTATGGAAAAGCATACAGACCAAGTAAATGGCCTTGTAACTGGAGAGTGTCAAACAATTACTATCTGCTGACTAGTAATAAATTTGAGATTAATGCAAAATGTTAATATTTTATATCGCTTACTTTTTTGTCCTTTATTTCTGAAAAGGTGTCAAAAACTGAAAGCTGCACATACACCATAAACTGCATTTCTTCACTTCTGTGTCTATGGTTGATTAACCTTAATACATATCTATATTTTTTTTCTGGATGGATTTCTGCTAATTCTTTAAAAGGAAATAAATAAATGGTGTTTGCCTAGGTAATCTTAGGTCTGTTCCCTTCAAAATAGGGTTGTGTTATTTTTCATGGAATAAAGGTAAATATATAAAATGTATATACAATTGCATAACCAAAAGATTATAAATATTTGTGTAATTTTAGTTTGTTTTGAAATATCAGTTTTGTGAGTTTTAAACTAGCAGAGCTTTCACTATTTTATTTTAAATTCATGTATTTGAGCACAAAGTATTTCCAGAATCAACTCTGAGAATCTCTCATCTTGCCAGTTGCCAATGTTCTAAGTGCCTTTTTTTTTATTTCTCCATTTATTTAGTTATTTTTACTGCAATAAAATGTTAGCTGAAATCAAATTAATTTAATAAAATTTTGAGGCAGAATTTTTCCCACAATCAAGAATACATGTGTCTGTATTGAATAGTTTCATGGTTGTTGATAGTCTGCATTAACTATATAAAAAATTGTTCTTAAAATGTTGTTTTTAAAGGCTTGTCACAGGTGAGGAAAGCTTGGTAGAGAGAGCATTGGCTTTCTCCCAAGTACTTTTCCTGAACATGAAAATCTATTATTTGATTTATTTTTTTTTTTTAAGTAATCTGACTTGTTGTCTAAGAAATTCTCCTTGGAAAAAGGCAATTCCTTTCGGCTCCTGGCTGTGGGTCTGGAGAGAGGGAAAACCATCTTACAGGGAGAGAAGGTAAGGACATCACCTGCTCTCGCTGTATTTCTCAAAATTTCTTGTTGTGAAAATTATGCCATGTGAAAAGAAAGGGTTTGTATGGATTTTCCTCCTGTATGGTCAGGATGAAGTTTTGTTGGATGTCACTGGCAGAGAGATTAGGAGCTGAAGATGACCTTGGTGGCCACAGCAGGTGCGTGTTCTTCTCCTTCCTTGAAACTCGTGTGCGAGGGGGAAGTTCCAGCACAGACACTGCATCAGCTGATGGAGTATGTAGGGTAATCCAACAGCTATAGCTGTGCCCCAACAGAACAAATAAAGGATTTGGAGAGACACCCAGCTCTAGAAAAATTGAGTGTTTACCATCACAGGAAATAGACTTTCATAGTTATTTTTCATGGCCAACATTACTTCTTGAGAGTCATCATATTTTATGAAAACTTTTATTAGCATTTCCGAATGACCTTACCCCCATTGTGTTTTTATCAGTCCCAAGAGCCATAACCTTTTTAAAATATTTTTTATCATTATAAACACAATAAAGTAAGCTGTCTTGCACATAGATTTGTAGATCTCATTAGAGATACTTTTAAAAAAGGTACTCCATCTCTTGGGAAGATAATGACAAATAGTAATCTTGGCATGCAAAGTTTTCAGAGAGGAACAGTTTGTTGAAATAGATTGTTTAATCTTTCCAGAATTGGTTTGGGGTGGATGTACTTTTTAATTGCACTTTTGCACAGCATTATGACTCGAGCTGGGGAAAGACACAGACAGCTGAAAACAAATGCTGTGGCAATATCAGTTAGATGGTATTCCAGGTGAAAAAATAGCCAAGTATTTGCTTAAGATTTCGAGTGTTGTCAAAGTCAAACAAGAAAAATGGCAGTTTTAAAACTCATTAAAGTTAACATTTTTCTGTATTGTAAATGAGGTGTATTCCCTAGGGTAGTTAACAGCTTTGGTGGCACGAGATGGGGATAATTTTTCAGATGTACTGTTTCCAGTGGGGCAGTGTCCTAAGGCTTTGCTTTAAATGGCCTTTTTATGCAGCAGGATAATGGGCAGTTTGTGCATTGCTAAATCAGTCCTATTTTGTTAGGAATGTTACAGTCAGAGCTCTTGCAATTTGTCAGAGGAAATGCAGAACATCTCTACAGGAGTCTGTTTAAGAGGACATCATTTCTCGATAAGCTCTTGCTTAGGTCAACATGCAGCTCTGCTCTCACACTATTCCCCTGTTGCTTCTGCCACACGAGAATGCTCTGATTTATTGGGATTGCACAAGTCGTGTCCTCCGCCTGACTGAAGCCACAATGTGGAAATTTTCTCTGCCCTCCCCCTTTTCAAAAGGAAATGGAGAAGGTTACTTTAAGGGCCATTCAAAGTGTTTCTGAGGGGACAATGAAAGGAAATACCCGGATGCTGCACAGGATCTTTGTGGCACAGCTGCATGTTATAAATACGTCAGGACTATCATCCTTTTAGAAAGTGTGCTGGTTCAGAGGGTTGACTGTATGACTATTATCAAACTACTGTAAAATGCTTGTGTTGATGTGCAAAGGCAGAATAAGAAGATTATGAAACTAGTGAATGTGATACGAAAACATCCAGTGACTAATGGCACTGGAGTTTGTTTTTTTTTTTTTTTGCCAGAGCATACAAAGCCCCCAAATATCATCAGAAAAATACAGAAATCAAAGTGAGTTTCAGTGGTGGGTACTTCAAATGTATGTCGTGTCTACTTTTTAATTACATTTAAAATTGTGGAGACACTTCTCCTGTGGTACAGGCTTAATGAACAACGATTCCTTAGTCAAATCTGTTTAAAAAAACTGTGTGCAATCCAATGTTGTGTTAATTTCCCGTCTGATAAAGGTGCTAATACTCTGTCATTCAGGCCACTATTACTAAGAAATTTTTGGTTTGTTTCAGCATTGTGATATTTTAAACTCAATGCAGCCAAGGACATTTTTAATGAAAAGAAAAGAAGCGATGAAAAGCCTCAGTAATTTTGTGTTTGATGCCAATTGTAATATGAGAAGTGCAGAAAATAGTTTGAAGGGGTCAAAGCCATCCGTCTTTATTGTTTTTCTTTTTTTACTCCTGTAACAGAGTATTTAACTGTCTGCAGGCATTTAAGCCCAGAATATTCTACTTTCTCTGCAAAGAGATAAAACATTAGAGTTTCTCTTAAAAGACAGCTTGGGTGGCTGTGAATAACCTTCCCTGGAACTGAAGTAATTCCATTATTCTGATTCACAGGAGCTCATTCCTTATGGTTTCTTTTCCCCCCTTTTCAAACTGCTGTTTAGCACCCTTACTTCACCTCTGCCTTTCTCTTTGTAGATCTTCTGAAGATCCTCAGGGGTAGGAAGATTTTTTTTTTTTATTTTTTTATTTTTTTTTTTTTTAGTATGTGAGTAGAATTTTGTGCGGGCTTCACGGATTTGCATGAGCCATAAAAAGACCTTTCCATCCTTGTAACAGTTTATGGTTGATTCTCCAAGGTCTGGAATGATCAAATGAAGTAGGGGAGGTAGCCTTGGAGTTGGTAGCAAGGCAAAATAAAGAATCACTAAATGTGACTTGTTCTATCTGCTGTCTCTAAAGAAACATTTCTGCAAGTGGTGCCACTGCTGAACCTGAAAATCATGGAGGACATTAGTTACCCACAAGAGGACAGGCAATTTGTGAGCAATCTGCTTGAGCAGAGCAGGCCTGGGGAGTGCAATGCTGCACCACGGGCTATGTACTGAGTGGGTATTTTCAACCCAGGACTGTGTGCAGTGATTAACAGCAGAAGGACCTTCTGCTGCCACTGCAGAGTGGTGTGGCTGCACTTCAGTTTGATATAGATAGGTAGCTAAATCAGGATGATTAGACTGTGCAAATTAAACTGATGTAACATCATATAAGCATTGCCTGGAGAAGAAAGAATTTGATTTTTTGGAAATACTGGATACTTGCAAAGTTCAGCCGCCTAAGGATTGCTTTGAAAAAATTGTATATTTGGTGTGGAGCCTTTGCTTAGCCAATGACAAAGAACTGATTTTTAAGGTAAAGAACAAGGAAAAAAAAAGTATTTATAAGAAATTATGAGAAGTAGAGACAAAATCACAAAATAAAATTTAGACTCAAGCAAATTGTATGAAATAGAATAAGAACACATGGCAGCTAATATCCAGAGTAAAATTCACTTTACTGAAGTCGTTGTAGCATTTTTGTTCAAGTGTTACATGAACATGGGGGGAAATTTATATTATATTAGGAAACTTGTCACTCCAAAGTCACTGCTTGACATTCACTTATTTTTAGTTTACTGTCACATACAAAATTATTCTGATAGCCACTGTTAATTTTCTAGAGCATTACAAAGAGCCCTACTTGCCTTCCTTACTAAAAGCCTTAAAGGAAAGAAAATGTACAAGTACTTTCCCCCAGAAATCAGCTCTCAAGGCTGCAGTTAGGAAACTAACATTTTCATATGCCATCAACTCCTGTAAAATCATAGTTTCCATTAAAAGTAGCTAAGGTGGTGGGAGGGGTGGTTTGGTGTTTGTTTGTTTGTTTTTTTTTTTTTTTTCCCCCTGTACTTTTGGTATGGAATTGTTTCAGATTCAGATTACTCTTAGGTCATCAAGGTAAAAGATACAGCCTTACCCCGTTTAAGATTAATTAATGAATAGTTAACTCTGGAACCTAAGGATGATATTAAATTGACTCCATCCTTTTTATGTCATATCATGTCCTTTTTGCAGAATCAGCCAGTACTTTAGTATCTGTTCTTTAATAATGCATCTCAGCCTCCAGGAGTTGTGAAAGACAAATTTCTTCCTTGTCTTCAGAAATTCAGTGAGACTAAACCTTTTATTGAGAGCTTTTTGGTAGCCCCCTTTTTACATGGCCTGAGTAGATGAGCCTCCTTTTCAGGACAATTAAAACTGAAAATAATGCAGATTTCAGCAAACAATAGCAGATTATACCTCCTATTTTATGCTTATTTTATCTTTTAGGACTGTATTTAATGAAGTTTGGCAATCTTTCAGATTTACTATGCCTTCATTACTGGATATATTTGTAGGACATAAGAAATCTTTTCTATGCCCAAAAGACATAGAATACAAGCAAAGGAGCAGTAGAAGTGCCTTTACTGAGAGGTGACATGAACTCTACCTGCTCTACATGCAAGCTGAAATCTGCTCAGTGATATGAAGCAGCTTTAGGTCAGTGAGATCAGCTGTAGAGCCTCCAAAAAATGTGCTTTATGTTCAGACTTGGTGCATTGTACACAGTGTGGAGAGGGGCTCTAGGAAACATCTTAAATACACACACAGAGAAATGACAAGTGTTAATGCCCAAATAGTTTAATTTCAAAGGAACAGCCCATCTGTACAACACGGGGAACCCCTAAATATACACAGAATATTTAAGGATTCTACTTTAATAAAAATCGTAACAAAAGAGAAGAATGTGTAAAAGAAGTTTAATTCAGTTTAACAGCTCTGGAAGTAAAGCTGAAGAAGGAAATGGGCAAGCAGAAGGTGTCAGATCACTCGTGATTTGGCTGTACATTCCTCCATGAGCGCTGTAAACATTTAGTAAAATTTTGTTTTTTGGTTGCATACGGTATAAAGTATTCTCTTGAGCTCATGAGGATCGTTTGAATCAGGCACTGATGCTCAGGCCAGGGAGAAGAGGGAGAGTCGTTCCCTTCCTGCGTTCCTGCCTGACCTTGTATTCTCTGCACTGCTGGTAGCAGCTCCGAGAGCTGCCAGTAGTGCCGAGGACTTGGCTGAGCTGGAGGGGGCAGGGGGGAAGGAAGGCAGCACGGAGCTGTTCTGCTGCCTTTTTACTCCTGACACACCCCATATGCTGAGATGGTGGGTGGCAGGAGGAGAGCTGGCACAGTAGCAGCACTGTGTTCCCCGTGCCAGGGGAGTAATCTGTTGGCTGCTTAAATCTCATTTCTGATTCATCTCCACTTCCTGAGCAGCACTAAGAGGCGAGATCCTCACAGAAAAGCCAGCTCTTGGAGTGTGTGATAGTGCAGTCTAGAGGAGACTCTGAGGCTTGTGCCTTGAAACTCTGTTTTGAATACTGATTTTAATACATTTAGAATAACCCCCAAACTCTAGACTTTCTAGAACTGCTGTGCAGTAGCAATTTTTAGGGAAATAATAGAGCTGTTTGCCCTTGTTAGGTTTTTAGATATGCACATGCACGGGAAAACACTACACCAGAAGATTCAAGTAGGCAAATCAAAGCAGAAACAAAAAAACTTATTTTCTCTGTTAATAACATTGCTTGTTAAACAGAAGTTGGCATAGAATCCTGGTGTGAAATTGCCAAGAAAAGATTGTTAATTTGGCATAAGCTTTAAGTAGTTTCATTCAGTATCACATGAAAATGAGTAAAATTATACGTGTGTTTGTACTGTGCACTGCTAGTGAAAAGGAGGATTTGCAACACAAGGAAAATAGGTGTGCACCATCAGGGGGAGTTCATGTTCGTTTGACAGCCCCAGGACTTGGCAAACAAATGCAGCAAACTTGGAGGCAAGCAGCAGAGAAAACATCCTGCAATGTTTTGCTGGAAGGAGCAAAATAGAGCAGAATCAATCATCTTTTCAATGAGAGTTTGAGGTGACTTGGGCCCTGCTCTCAGCTCTGCAGAGGACTTGTACACCTTTCTCTACTATTTGCAGAAGACTTTCCTTCCAGCAGGTTTGGGGCAGGGCTCCTCTTTTACAATTGAGCATCTGCTGGGGCTGATTTACCCTCTCTGGAGTTGCGGAGGCTGCTGCAAAGGGAGTGGTCCTCCTTGCCTGGGGGCAATCATGTCTGTTCCTCATGCATCAAACTGTTCTTGTCAGCTTTAACAGTCAGCTCAACAAAGCTGCAAAACTGGAGAAAGGCAGGAAACACCCTTCAACAGCAGAGTTATTAATTGACTTTTTGCCTTGTTGTAATGCTGTAAGTATCTAGAGGTATTTGTCTTCTTTTTTCATCCAAATATCTAAATTTTCTTTTCTTTGTGTCTGTCTGTGGATAAAACAGAACCCCAGTGGCAATAGTGTAGAGGCTCTGCTCAGTTCAGCTGGAATGTGTACAAGGCTGGTCCTTTAAACCTACCTTTTGTATGAGAGGTCAAGCCAGAGTAATACCAGAAAAAAAGCATGGAATAGAATCCTGATTCCATTGAAATCAGTTTGATTGTTCTGTGTTGGATTTGTTTGGACTAAGATTTTAGCTGAAGATAGTTGAAGGTAGGGTCTTTTTTGCAATGGATTCCTGGTGCTAAAATATCTTTCTGAACTCCTGGAATAAGACTACTGATAGATAACACAGGAGTTTGCAGCAGCACTCAACGGATGACAAAAATAAAAGCCATCCAAATTAAAAAAAA
>VXBB01004910.1:102500-187476 GCA_013399915.1 Illadopsis cleaveri | reverse complement strand
AAAAAAAAAAAAAAAGACTGCCTTATTAATCTCCAGTATTGGTCCTGATGTGACAGGTCTCCTTCAGATGTGACAGATCTCCTTCAGTCTGCAGAGCAGTGAAGCACTTCTGCAAGGGCACCTCTGGCTTTGGGGGAAGCCTCTTCCCCCTGCAGGTCTTTGCTGTTGGAAGCTTCCATTCCCCTGCATTGTTGGCCCTGGTGCCTTCTGTGTCCTGGTGGAGGAGGTTTTGGCTGTGGGCTGGGCATCTACTGCAGGCTGTGCTTGGAATGAGCTGTCTAATTCCTCCTCAGCCTTCCTAATGTTGTGCAGCCTTCTCACCACCTCCTGCAGCTCAGCCACCTGCTGCTGGGCCCTTCCCTCTGCAGACAAAGGTCCAGGCTCTCCCTGCATCCTCTCCCTTCAATACCTCCCTGAGAGCATTGGCCACTGCCAGAGTGGATGGTGCTCTTGAATTATTCTTAGTTCACAATCAAATGCATTAATTTAAAAATAAAATTCTTCCATTGATAATGAAGTGGAACAGCTGCAGAACAAATTTTTGTTTTGTCACATGTGTGACAACTGGTGGTAGAGAAGCAGAGAGGAGAATTGGTAATGATAGTCCCCTAAACCACTCCAAAAGAATTTATTAAACAACGTCAGTCAGAGCCAGAAAGTGGAGTTGTAAGAGTGTGGTTTTGTATAAGAGGAAAATTCTGTTGGTGTAAGAGTCACTGCTTTTTTCTTAAGTGTTTGAAACATGGTGAGACTGAAGTCTTGTTTTGGGGAAAGAGAAATCAACAGTTTGTACTGAAAATGTTCTGAAGATGCAAAGAAGTACTAAGTATTTTTGTTTAAATTATTTTTGAGGGGGGAAGCAGTACAGCAAAGGCAGATGGTATAATTGAACCTAATTTTGTGTTAGGAATGCTTTTTGGTACCTTCCAGCAGACTGGCATAAGTGGCACCCAGGCTAGAAATACAGAGTGCGATAATAGAATTGTTTAGGAGAGACTTGTGCTTGCCTTTCTGTGTGTGGGTTGGGCTGAGATTCTCTATCTGCTTTATTTTGTTCATTACCTTGTTCTGTGCTGCACAGAGTGAGAGCAGTGAGTTATCAGGCACAGCACTGAAGGGGAAGATGAAGATAGCCTTCTTGTCCCACAAGAAGTGGGAGGTGAAGCAGCAGAGACAGGAAGACTGATTCAGGAAGATAATGCAGTAACTTACAGCATGGGGGACAAGAGAGCTCCTCAGAGGTAAAAGAACTGACAAAATTTCACAGCAGGCACTGGTGGGAGATGAGAATCCAAGGGAAACATCATGCCATGAGAGAAGCAAGCCTTCATTGATCACAATGTGCCAGGATGTTTCTATGAACGCCCTGTCTAGGAAACCATTAACCGTGGTGAGGAGGAATACGATATCTGACAACTTTTTGTTTTGTTTTAAGAGGTAGACATTAAAAATACATCTGATGTATGGGACACAAAGAATCTAAATAATGCTATTAAACTTCTAGTGGATGTGAATCTCCAGGGATGTTTACATTTGCTTTTGAAGGAAACTGGAAAACATTAGATTATGCATTTCCAGGCTTAATTCATAATTTTATTTTGTTCTGTTTAAAGGAATCTATGCAGAATTATTAAGTTGCTCAAAATAAGCCCAAAATAGAGGACTGAGTTTTATAAACATTTTACATATTTGTGTTTAATTTGTTGAAAATAGGATAAAATCTGCTCTCATTTGGCATCCCAAATACAAATATTAGGAACCCAATCCCCTGATGCAGTATAATTTTTAACGGTACAATTTAATAGTCTTCCAAAAGATATTGTGCACACTTTTATTTTACAATAAGGATTTTTTTTTTTAGTATAGAAAAATAATTCATGTGTGTCTTTGTACCTTATGAATTGAGCTGCTGTGTGTTGGCTTCTGTGCACATCTGCATTCACTGCAGAAGGAAAAGAAAACAAAGTTCCACTGACAGTGTCTGATTTGGAAACACATTTATTTAGCTGGCTCAAAAAATTAGGTTAGGAGATCACAGTGCAGGGAGGGTCTTTTACCTCTAAAATATAAACCTTCTGTCTCCCAGTGCAGGAGTGTTAAGTGCAGAGCTTTTAAGTTGAGAAAATATGCAGTTCATGTGAAAGGTTTGATAGCACTATATACCCACCAAAAGCTTAAATGTGCCTGACTGGTTTTATGGAGGACAGTAAATTAGTCTTTCCTTTACCTCTGACAGGTGAGCAGCAGCTCTTGCATGACCGGTGGCTCTCACCACACGTCGCTACCACACAGGTGAGGCTTTCCCTTTCAAAATGATGACTTGTAAGAAAAACAAGATGTCTTTGCTGGTTATAAATTTAACTCTTCTATGATTAGTCTGGGCCAATTAGGACACCCCTGGGGTTCAGACTATGGCTCAAGTACAAGCTTGAAAGCCTGATTAGCTGAGGTCTCTTGATACTTGTTCTTGGTAGTAAATGCTGGCACATATAGTATTGATTTTCATTTAGATATCTTAATGTTTCCAGACAATCCTAGCAGATGTGGGCTGAACTCAGATCTACGAGAGTGCTGGGCTGCAATCTGCAAGCATTTTTCTTGCCATTTTGTTCCATTTTTCCTAAACTTAACTGATTTGGAATCAGGAGATATAAATGAAAAATGCAGAGTTTGCCTATCAATCATGGCATGTACAAACATTGCTACTGCCCTTTTCTAACATCCTATTACCACTGGGTAGTTGGCTAGTCAAACAGGAATAAAAATTACACTGCAAACATCATAAGTTAGGCTTGATTTGTTGAGCAAGAAGCCTGACAATTCTGTAAGAGTTATATACCTCAGCCTCGCTGAAAATCAGCCTTGTTATAGCTCTGGTAAGTCTATAAAGATTGTTCATTTCATATAAAACAGCTACCTGCACTGAAAGGCCTGAAAGGAAGAATGATGCTGGTTATAAATATAGAGGAAAATCTATTTGTCTGCCCCTTCGTGCTGTTAGCGAGTCACACGACACAGCCCGGCCGCGGCTCCTCGGCAGCAGGGGGAGTTTGCCATGGCCACCTTTCCTTTCATCTTCTGGCCTGGGCTGAAGCACATCATCTCTCTTTGTCATATGAGATAAAGCAATGAAGTGTGACCAGTGCCACTGCATTGCACTCTGCCCACCAGGAGCACGTTAATGATAATGAAAAACTGTACTGCGCTGCATTTAAACTAAATGTGAGCGTAAGGCTGTCTGTCGGCAGACTGGTGGAACAGTTAATGTCATAAAAGATAAATAGAAATTATTAGAATTGGCTTGGAAGGGATTTTTTATAGAGCAGGGTTGTATTCCTTTAAAGTTATACATTATCAGATTGTTAAATCTAATTTCAGACTACTGGGCAATTAAAATGATTAACATTATTTACTCATATAGTTCGATTCATTAAGGTTTTAAACACCCTTTACACACTATTTATGTTGAAAATAGAGAAATAATGTGTTAAAATGTCTTGGATCATTAATCATTCAAATTTGCTGCATAACTGCTTTCTCAAAACCTTAGCACCACAGTGAATATTTACAAACCTCAGAGGCATTTTGAAAGGATGAGCAAAATCAAATTCCACCCACCTCTGATATGTCCAACAGACCTCTGGTAGTTTCCAGGCCTATTGTGTTTGCAAGAAAAATCAGGCAGAAAAATCCTAAGGTTGTTTTAAAAGTTATTTTACCCAGGGGCTTCTACAAGTCTTGCCTGTGTTCACCTGGGGGCTTGCTCCCCCTTTGATATGTGAGGGGAACAGCATGGATGCTGCTACTGAAGCTAATAGGAGCTCCATGGATAAAGTCTTGTGTACTGAAATGGAAATATACTCTGAGTCTGGCATTTAGTTTTCAAGAGTGTCAGATGGAATTTCGTATTATCTACTGACAAACCAGTTTATTAGATGGATATAAGAAGAGATCTTCAGGCTAGTAAATGCTGCCATTAGTCAGAGGTGAAACACCCACTTCCCTTCTGAGTTGGCATTTATAACAACCTCTGAAATACTGTGGGAAAAGTCATGAAAGTCAGTATACAGTATGTGACAAGACAATTACAAACTGCATATTGATGCTGGTCTTTTGAAAAGACTGTCTACAGGCTTTTTTTAGTGGTTTGAAACATCGGGGGTTTGATTCTTTGCTTGTTTTTATTCCTGTATGCACTGAATATCTTTTTGAAACAAACACTGTGAATTACAGGGGGCAGGTGGATGTAACCTAGACTGGGGTCCCATGCTCTGGGAAGGCAGATTATTGTGTCTGCCTGTCCCTGGAAGCACTGGAAGCTCATGAAGTGGCTCATAGGGCACCAGGCAGGGATCTCAGTCCTTGCCTGTTGGAGGTTCTGAGCACACACGGGGCTGCAGGAGGCTGCTGAGTCACTGAATGTCCTGTTCCCCAGAGGCCAGATCTGCTGAACAAGTGTGGTCATTACTCTTTCGTGGCACCGTTAGTAAGAGGAAGAGGTAGTTATAATTAGCCTCTTTGAAATCACCCAGGGGCTCAGCTGATGTGTCAGAAATGTAGATGGTGTTAAGCATGACGACACAGCTGTATTGTCCCAGCTGGCAGTGTGATCCCAGCACCAATGCTGTATTTAGTATCTAGGGTCTCCCACTCTGAGAATATCCAGGAGTACTCAGACTCCTCCTAGATGCTATTTCAGGAGCCACGTGCTCTGGGTAGACACTGCAGAAGTGAATTCCTCATTAAGGTGCTCTGGATTAGGCCCAGTTACTTTAACAGATTTACCAAGGAGCTCTGCCTTCGAAATTATTCACTGACCAGGATGCCCAGATGCAGTTAGAGATGAGTGCAGCAGTCCCAGGATCATTACAGAATGGTGTACTGACAACAAAGGCAAGTGGCTCATCTTCCAGTAGGATCTGGAGATGAGAAAGTCAGTGAGCTGTTGAAGATCCACACAACTGTCCTGAAAAAGACCCTTTTTTACCTCTTGGATTAGGCACTTTCTCCCTTCATTCCATGACTCTTAGGCTCTGTGTAAAGCTGCCTGACATGGTGAGGAGCCCAAGATGCAGCCTCAAACCATAATGTTTTCCAGGGCCATGTCCTCTATCTGATGCAGTCCTTGCTCTAGGAAATAAAGGCAACAGTCATCCTGTATCAGTGAGGATGTTTCTAATGTTATTCATCATTCATTTCAAGAGCAACACGAGCAAAACCTATCCCTTGAGAGCCTGGCAGCTGTTATCATCTCAGCAATACTCTAAGCTTTTGCTGACTTCAGGGAACAGAAAGCCCAGAGTTACTCCTGAATTTCATGTCAGTGTGTGGTGGTCTGAGCCAGCCCACCAAAATGGCACACAGAGGCACTGTACCATTGCAGAAGAAGGCTGATAATTAACAGCTACCCACTCACAATGAATATTAAGGACATACTTCTTTCAAGGAATTAATTTGCTTAAGTTTTTCCAACCCCAAATCCGTATGGAGGGAGGTAAGGTGGAGAAATAGTCCCTTTTACTTGGGCTGAGAGGTCTGTCTGTGTTCTTGGTGCTCTCTGCTATGTCCTGTGTCTCTGTCTTACTCAGAAGCCTGGGAGTTTGGCATAATTGTGATCTCTGGCATCACTATGGTGGTCACAACTTGTGCCTCCCCTTCCTAAATATGTAAATTTGGATGGCAGAAGGTGAGAGGAAGGGAAGGAATTCAGAGGACTGAAAGCGACTTCCTTTCTCACAGTAGCAAATTCTCCTGTTGCACAGGGTTTATACACGAGAATTTATACATCCTTTTGATGTGTGACAGAGTTTTGGCCTTCAAGTTAACCTGGCTGTGTTTGGTCACAAAGTATTAGGATTGATGCTGGTGCCCCTGGTACCTTTGCCCAAGCTGAGCTCTCCTGGGGGTTGTTGGACTTGTTTCCCCACGGGGCTGAAGATGAGTTGGAAGGGAATAATCAGTCAGGAGAATATACTGAGCTGAGAGTATAACCCCAGAATACCACAAACCCTCACAGATATCAGTGAAGTACAGAATAAAAAAATTAGTCCAGGTCTCTGCCTTTTCTATTTTGCTAATAATTAGAATTATATAACACGGGAATGACTTTTATTGCTGGTATATCTGGGAAATTATTTTTCCTTTGAGTTTTTCAGACTTCTTATACCTCCCATTGATTTTGATTATTTACTGTTTGACAAGGGGAACACAGGCAGCCCATGCTGTGCGAAAGATCAGAGGTGCCTTCATTCCTCAAGGCTATTGCCTTCTTTAATTCTTCAGTGTAGGATCAGTGGACTGATTGCATTTTCTTCTGTTTGACACTTTGTATTTCACGTTTCTTCATCAAACTACCATAGCATGCTCTCTTTTAGAGCAAGCTGCTCTGAGAATATAGCCTTTTTGTCTTGGCCATTGTTATAACCCTTTGTAACAGCGACTTTCAGCCACTATCCTGAGTCAGTGTTTCAGTTAAACTGCATAGAATAGAGTTTCTTGTTAATCCACTTTTTGTGCTTTTCTTTTATTGGTGTTATATGTATTTCATATTTAATCATTGCATGATGTGGCTTGAGGGCAGTTCTTCTTTGATTTTTTTTTAATATTTTTTTTCCCTCAACCAGGATAGTGTTACAGGCCTAAGGGGAGATTTTTAAGCTGCAAACACTGTATGCCAAATCTGGTAGTAAAAAAGCACAGTTCAAATATTTGCAAATAGAAACAAATAAATGTACACTCTATTTGAGCATGTAGTTGTGTGTGCACATTTTTGAAAAACAGCTCCTTGGGCAGACATATTTTACAATGGTGGGAAAGAAGCCAAAGGGATATGAGTGTTTAGAGTCTTGCTACTTTCTGAGAGATCCACTCTCTACTAGAAAGTAATTAATGTAAGTATCTAAAGTAGAAAAAACAGAAGTTAGTTCTGTCAAATCTGACTTCAGGTTGTGGTTCCAAATATTTTGATCAAATAGGCTTCTCTCTCCTTTTGTGTATTGTATGATATGCAATGTAGTACATATTTCAAGTGACTAATGTTTGTGCTGTGAGTCCCTGTAAATGAAAACTTGGGTGATGTTAGATCAAAGTCTACAGTAATTTCATAATTTCTTTAAGAAGAAATGCTTGTTTTCAGCTCTAGTTGGCATCAGTCTAAATGAATCAGTAAAAAGGGATGATCTCAGCTCATATAAATAATAACAGCCCTCTCCTGTTAGAAATTTCTTTCTTCTGGAAAAGCCAGTTGTCCCACATTAATGCATTTCCAATCAAAAACACTAAACCCCATATGGTATTTTTTAACACATTTGAGAACCCTGCTTAAGACAGAGCACTAAATGTACTGGAAACCAAAGTTCATTGTTTTTCAGCACTCAAGAGAATGTGCAAAAAGTAGTCCCTTGTATTTATCTGATCCTGCTTATTAGTTTTACAGTTCTGGGTCTCATTCTCTTTCCTATTCCCCTTTCTCTGCTTTTTTTTTTTTGTGTGTGAAATGACCTTCATGTTACCAGGTAGTGAGGTTCATCCTCTCTCTCCCTCTTAAACATAATGAATGTGAGGAAAGTGCTCTGAGACATGAATAAAGACCAGGAGGGGACACCCCAGAATACCAGGGGATGGTGATGGTGAGAAAAGAGGTCCACAGTACTTCAAACTAGAAAAATGTTAGAATTTAAGATAGAGCTTGCCTGTAGAAATGCTGCTTGAAAAGAGTTTGCCCACATTTTTGTGAAAAAATATCTAATAAGATACTTTGGGATTAAAATATATTTATGTTTCTGTTTATCCTTTAAATGGTATCTATTTCCTCTGAGTCATCATTAATTGCCAAAATTTCATATTGTGGCATGTAAGGTAGAAAAGAAGCATGAGTTAGTAAGTCAATTTTACTAGAATGTATATTACCTAAAATTTCTCATGCTGCGGAATCCTGTGTATATGCATCCAGAAAACCCCACACTTCAGGTTTAATTCTGAAGTTTTACTGGTTAAAAGCAGATCTTTTAGCACCAATTGAAAGTGTTACCATGGTGTTTACTAAACTTTGCTGTTTTTCAGCACAGAATCCTATCAGAATGCAGGTGTGGAGGTCAGCCCAAAGCAGGGCCAGCTGAGTGAGGCTGCCCAGGACCACGTCCTGTCCAATTTTGCTTTGTCGGGTCCTTGGGTCAGCATTCGACCACCTTCTTGTTAAGTGAGCAAACAATTTAATGAAGTTTTCCCATGTTACAGCCTGTGTTTCAGGGATGTGGAAACCTGTGTCCAAACTTTCCATGTAAAAGTAGAATGAAAAACACTCAGTATCTTCACTTCCTCTTTGTCACTGAACCTCCTGTGCCCTCTCCTCTGTGGGCCCACACCTTTTTTCAACCTTCCTTATGTTGATCCTGTGCTTAAGGAAACCCTTCCTTTCCATCCTAATATCCCTCACTAGTTTTAGTTGGATTTCTCTGATCCATCCTTGCATTTTGAGCAGCATCTCTGCTTGGTAACACATTCCCACTGTCACCTTGTGAGTGTGTCCTTTCCATATCAGCAGAAGTTCCTTGTTCGTGCATGGTGTCCTTCAGGCAGACCCTCTCAAATTCCTGCATTTTGGAATGGGGTGCTTCCAGCTTTGAGGAGGTTTTGTGCCACAAAAGAATCCCAAGAAAGGGAAAAAATAAATAGTTTCTCATTCTGGCCTGGCAATTGCAAGGTAAGCAAATATATTTCTGTGTGTATGCTAGGAAAATGCCCTTAATGGCAAATTTGGCAACAGAAAGAGAAATGACAGGGAATGGGGAGTGGTAATGAAAGGGTTTAATTTCAGCATGCACAGTTCAGAGCTTGAAGAAAAGTGAGATAAAATTCTGCCTTGACAACCTATAGTTCAACTATCCTTCCTAGCAGAAATAGGCCTTGTGCAGAGTGATGGTCTGGCTGACAAACAGGTCTGTGTCATTTCATTATGCTGAACATCTTTTGCTTCAGAGTTTTTACATTCATTTTTAATAAGTAGAATGTAAAGAAAAATTAATTACTGGCCACTACATGGTACTTTTTGATGGAACTATCTATTTATGGGGGGATAGAGCTTACCCTCTCTCTGGGCATATGCATGAGTTTTAAACAGGCTTGAACAGGATGGAGAATGGAAAAAGGATGCAGGATGGAAAAATACCTTATCAGAGGCACACTTAGGCAGAAGTAACTATCTGAAATTATTGTTCAGCACACCTGGAGCCTCTTTCAAGCCACGTGAGGCCACTTCCCGCAGCGTCAGCACCAAATGGTTATTCCTGGAGGATAAGAGCAGCCAGAAATTTAGTTAGCAGAAGGAAAACCAGGCATGCCAATGTGCTTCCTCCAGTTAAGTTAAATTGCCCCTGTGACCCTGCAGCGCTCTGCACTGATGTTCTGCTGTAACATTACTTGAATGACATTTTGTCATTCGCTGAATGTTAACCTGCAGAAATGCCATCTTTGCTGCTTTACTTTGAGACAGGGTGACACGTGCTGCAGCCCCTGTTGTTGGGGGTAATTTTGTGCTCCGTTCCTGACAGACAGGATTCCAATAGCACCATATGTCAAAAACTCCAACCCATTCCAGTCATGTACCCACACCGTCCAGCTGTCACTGCTATAATTATTGAAACTAAAGCCCAGAGAAGTTTCTGGTTTTGGAAATGCTCTAGTCTCCTTAGATCTTTACTACTGATGTTATAGCTGATTAGGACCCTGCCAGCCTTCTGTTGGTCTCTTGAAAACTGCTGTAATTCCCATTCATCATGGAAGCTAACCAGCTGCTCCAGAGCCATCCCCTCAAATGTGTTGCTTGATGTTGTACTTTGCTGTTGTCCTGACCTTGATACTTTGGATGTTCAAACAAAGGCTCCTTATTTTGTTGAAGCTGGTCCAAAAGGAGCCAAGTTAACTAGATCCTGCACAGAGGAATGGAAGCACTTTTTGTTGGTACCTGGTGTTGCTGTAAGACTGATGCTAATCCACACTCTTCTCTTGGCCATCCTGCCACAGCTTCCAGGCCATTTCAGGCAGGGCAGTGAGAGGCAGAGACCCCTGGAATGCTCTCCTGTCGGGCTGACACCGAGCTCTTGGCAGGAACATCTGTCTTGTCTCCCAGCAGAGATGAAAGGGACTCCTGTGATCAGGGCTTTGAGCCTTTCCAGCCACTTTTGTCACTTTTAACCAAATGTGATGGAGTTCAACATCATTTGATTCTATTTGAAGCTTTGGTCTGAGTAGGGAGTTCAGCTATTGGCTTTTCCTATTAAAATCTTAAAGCTGAAAGCTTTATGATCTTGAGGTGTTTATGGGTTTTAGGCTTCTTTGACAGCCTTTGCATTCATATCTCTTGCAGTGCAGATATGTGTAGTACATAAAGTAGCACCTTTTTAGATTGCATTTTCACACTATAGTCTTTTTTTTTGTTTGTTTTAAATTTTTTTTGCCTCCAGGTATCAGCCCACCTTGTACCCATTGCAGTAACCTCACTCACAGTGTTAGTTAGGCTTTTCTGAGTTGTTAATTCATTTAGAAGGCAATTTTTATTCTAAATATATGAAAGCTTTTATATTTAAATAAGAAACACGTAAATTATCTGGCTTATATTTTGATCAAATAGCAATTTGTAATCTAATGCCTAGACTCCAATATGCTGCTCTCAAACTGGATTTTCTAAACTTTTTTGAGATGCTAGGTAAGAAAATGTCAATATCTTTAGAGAAGAAATGTTTTATGGATGAAGAGAGATTTTTGAGATGTGAAAAGCAAGACTGAGTTGGAATTCCTCGACTGGAGCAACTGACTAATTTGATGAAGAAAATGAGAAGAAATTTGCTAAACATATTCTTTAGCAACTGTCTTCTAATAATAAAGAAGCTATTCCAACAAAAACCATCACACACACACATACACAGAAGGGAATTTGATATTGCTGCTGCGAAAGCTCAGGATGACTTTGACTATTGGAAGAAGATCAAGTGTGTTGTCATGCAGATCACTGGCTCCATCCTTTCACAGGCAGCAAGGATGGTGTAGATTTAAAAGACAGACCAGGTTTTTCAGAACACACATAAGAAATTATCCCAAGTGGAAAATAAACCTTCCCTAATTTATGGTTAATTCATAGTTTTTGGATTTTATTTTGATGGCTAGATTAGGAAAGAATGAAGAGGCTTGATCTGGTGGACCCTGAGGTCCTTGTTTTTCCCCAAATCTCCAAGTGCAGGATCCTATATTTTTTTCTCATTAACCAGCCCTGTGTGGGCCTGAAGTCAACAACTTCTGGACAATTGTTTGCACCTGAGTCTACTTTTGGGAAGTCTTGGCAGTCACCTTACACTGAGCTGAATGATAATTGAAATGTGACTGTTAAATAGGAGACTGAAGGAGAATAAAAGGGAGTCATCAGCCAAAGAGCTCAATAAAACAGGATAGCCAAAGACAAAAAGGAAGTAAACAGAGGCAAAAAAAAAATCAGCTGATGAAGCAGTCAGTGTAAAAGCAGCAGAAGGATGTGTAAAGAGAAATGTGGCCCAAGGATTGTGTCCCAAACAAGGGAACTGAGGGGGCCACTGAGCTGTGTGTGCCTGTGGTGACACACAAACACCTCAAACAGCTTAGGACAGACAGTAGAGAATAAAGGATGGAGACAACATGGTGCCCTGCATTTTGGGGTACAGGCCATGAGACAGATTGTTAGAAAATTCTTACTAAAACTGAAGGAGAAGAATGCATGTTGGAATTCTGAGACACAGTAAAGGCCTCAGTAAAAAATAGGAAAGAAAAAGGTGAAAGCACAGGATCTGTCAAATGCACAGTGAATATTGAGTAGAACACAAGTTGTTCAGAGCAAGACTTACAAAAAACATCCAGGACTGAATGAGTAGGAGAAAGTAAAAAGAATGTAGATCTCTTTCAGAGAATAATAAGAAAGAAATACTTGCAGAATGTATGAGGAAGGCACAAAAATACTTTTACATGGTATTTTTAATAAGATGGAAATCAGTGCAGCTACGATATAGCTGAATCTACTAATATCTGCCTTGAATATAGGTTTAGCAAGTCATCTCAAAGAAATGGCATATTTTGGAAACTTAGGGCCACCAAAAGCCTTGATTAAAGTAGTAGAAAACATGCACAGTTATAGAAGAAGCCAATAGAAGGAATTTCCATAATCACAGTAGTGGGGTGAGCCAGGTTGTGTTACTGCTGTTGTTCTGTTTAGCCTTGGTTTCAAATTAAAAGATGAAGGGAAGGGGGAGGAAGAATCATTTTTATGAGAAAACAGGGAAAACACAGCTTCTCAGAGGATATTCATCTTATGGCTTCATTAAAGAACCATCAGAGGTTCCTTGGAGGGACTAAGACCAATAAGCAGAAAGTCAGACTGAGGTTCAGCATGCAGAGATAAGGAATGAAGTCTGAGACAACTTAAAAGGGACTGCGAAAAGAGAGTTTGAGGAATTTCAGATAACTGTGCTTTTGCTTTTGCCTCTTGTTTGATAATAGTGCTATTTCTTTTTACCAAACTGAGTCTTTTGCTTCAGGAAAACTATCTTCAACCTAAACTTGTTAAGAAGGGAATGTGTGGGCAGTAGCACCCTGGAAAGCTCTACACTGAGCTTCAGTCTAATGGATCTTAGTCTTAAGCAATCTGGAGAGGCTGACTTGGTGGAGAGTGCTCTGATGGCTAAGGTTCTGCAACTAATTTATATCAATTTTGAATGCAGCTGTATGTGTTTGAAAGTTCTCGGTGATAGGGATATCAAATCCTTTTCCCTCTTGCTAAATCTAACAAATAATTGGGTAATTTCCTACACCCCTTGATGCAGGTAAATGATAGTCAGGTGCCTACATTCCCCCTACTATGTGTGGCCTGGGAGATTGTGGGGGTTTGATATTTTGATTTAAATGAAAGTTGGAAACATTTGAAAAACTCACTTTACTTGATTACATGTACCTTTCTTATCCTTCTGCAATGTTGTAGCTGGAGATCACATAGAAGGTGCTCAATTCTCTGTTGTGCCATGGGATTGCCAAGACAAACACAGGCTTTGTGTCTTGCAGCAGAAGTGCTGCAAAAAGGTTCAAATAGGGAGTTCACTGGCCTAGTAAATCCTGTGTTGAGTCAGATATGGAAACCTGTATTGCATGCAAGAGAAAAAGGGATTTTTATGATTTATTGTACCTATGTCAAGTGAGCCAAAGGAAGAATCCAGCTCTCCTAGGAAGAAATAGAATTATGCCAAGATTTTTTAAAAATTATGTTTAATACTTAAAAAGTATGATATGTGAAAATTTATGATTTTCACTTTTAGACTGTTGAGTGTACATCTAAAGAAAACCTTGTTCTTATGAGATACTTTGAAAATTATTCAAAGACAGCAGTACTTTAATAAACTTATAATTTTGGAAGAATGTAGCAGTAATCATGTAAGTGATGGAATGATACCCATCTGCTTGGTTAGGAAGAATTGCTATTTTAGACTAATTTCATAATTACCTTTAGTTTGATATAATTCTAGTTTTTTATTTTTAAAAAATAATAGCATGTAATAGAAAAAAAAACCAAAAACCAGTAAAGAAGACCTAAGAAAATAATAGTTGTTCAGAAAACGTTGCTTGTCTTGGTTTTCTCTTTTCAACTGACAGTGTGGTACAGAATTCTGCTAGGCAGAAGCATACCAAACTGATTTTTATAATCATTGCTGTTATTGCTGTTTATTGCAATCATATACTTTAAATTTACAGTTTTGAGCCATCACTGGTATAGAAGGCTATATGTGTAGCTATACATACCTAATTATTTGTGGAAGATATTAGTATTGTAAACACAGCTTATCTTTGTATGAGAGTGGCATTAATAACAGAATTTCATAAATGCCAACATACAGTACGATAATTTCAGGACTCTCTGAAAATATGGTGCATTGTAGCTGAAGATGTTCACAAATGCATGTTGTGGCTGGGGAGGGGGAGGAGGGCTGTTTTGTGCTTAGAATGCTTTCTGATGCATAAATATTAGCATTAAATAATTTTGAATACCTTGTTTTCTAAAAAGATTAGTAGCTCTTCTCTGCGTGATAAATTGTGCAAGAGTTATTGTTCACACCAGTCTTTGTGCTGTATTATCCTGTGTAGCTTTAAATAACCCAGCCCAAATTACGCTCAGCAAGCTGTTGGGAAAGCTTGGAGGAATCTCAGAGCTGAAGGGCCAATTTGTGCCCTGACTTACATCCTGTGCAAATGCACTGGCTTCGTGCTGCCTCTAAAGGATATAAGGAAGGAAAGAATTTAATCTGCAGCTTTTGTTTTATTATTTTTATTTAGCTTCATTCTATTTTTTGCTTTTTTTGTTTATGTGTGGTTTGATCTTCCTGCAGGGGAACCTTGTGCCTGTGTGTTGCTGGTTTGTGGATGGCAGCATTTCACCCTCTTGCTTGACATCTCAAATGTTACATGAAAATCTTATTAAAAACAAAAATGGAGAGAGAGCCGTGTGTGTTTACCAAAACTCTGGTTTATATTGGATCACACTTGGAATCCCAAGCTTTACACTAGAAAATGTTGCACAATAATGTATAGTTTCTTTAAATTGGTAAGTCTTAACAGTGCTTCTTTTTTTTTGTCTCTTCTCAGCCATCCTTTTGCAGTCCATGTTGCTCTGAATTAGGAGCTTTTCTGCAGGTAAAGTTACAGACTTTGGAGAGACAGGTGGTGTAAATGTGGCTTCTCTAAATTTGGTTTGAATCACCAAAGATCCATCAAGCCACTAATCTGAAGAGTCAGTGTATCATTTTGCCTGATATTTCTCCCTATCTTCTAATGGTCTAGGAATGAATTCTTATGCTAGGAAAAAGGGAAACTGAAGGTTTCTTTGGAAATATCAGTCATCTCACTTAAATGTTTTCATCTGATTTTGCTCCCTGATGACTCCTGCAGCAAGAAAACCTCAAATTCTGGGTATTGTGAAGTGATTGGCAGCAAGTAAGACAAGCAGAGACATTCAGACATTGACCTAGTATTAATTCAAGCTGTGCAAATAATTAAACACACCAAGTGAAAGAGGTGAACTGAGCAGTTTCCACAGAGTTTAAGAACAAGGTGAAGAATTCCTCTTTTCTTAATGACCTTAGGAATAAAGAGTATTTTGTAAGGCCATCCATCTTACAGTAATTAGAGCTAAGTCTGTTTAACAAGGAGGGTGTAAGGCCTGATGCTGCATTTGCCTGTTTTGCTGTCCCACTGCATCCCACTGAAATGGGTGGGACTGGTTTAGCTCATGGTGCTTCATCATGTGGCAGTGGACATTGTGAATGGCTCCTCCTGAACTGCTCTTTTATTAGTCTGCTGTCTGTACTTCCAAATGCTGAAAGTTCACCTCACCATTGATTAATTCAATGAAAACAAGAATAATTTCAATGGACAAGAAAAAAAAAACCACCAATGCAATGTGTAATTGATGTCTAGTTCACAGATCCTCCCGTTGTTATTTCCAGGTGAGGAGAGTGCTCACCCTGTTCAATTGCTAAGCTAGAAGAAAGCTGGTGGATGACTGGAGAGTATAAGAGATTCAAGAGTAAAAGTTGTGCCATAGTTTGTTTTCACAGCAGTTTAATTTGGCAGTAATTGAATTGGAGGAGCAGGTTTGGAGTGACAAGAAACAGAAAATAAATGCTTTTTTTTTTTTGTGATTAATGGCTTCAGAAAAAACTGGCTTAGCAAAATGTGCTGGCTCTAACCCTTCAGTCAGGGTTACTCTGTAAGCAGAGTTTGGCTCTTCTGCCATTTTGCATTTTCTGGGCAGTCAGTCACAAGTTTGATTATCAGACATTTTGGCAAAATTATAATAATTTGAAAAGTTCACTGAACCTGCAAAAACAGCGTGTAAAATTGCTGGTAGATATCATAGACTAATGAGAAAAATTAATGTGGGTCAAACATAGCTGTGGTTAACCTCTGCAACACACCTAAGATATACAGTCTTTTACTAATTGATTGAAAGAAATTGCAATCTCCATTTGAAATCCAATTCAAACTATAATGTACAAAAATGCTTCCAAAAGGACGATAGCCTTTATTCATCACATCATAGAAAAGCAGCTGGAAAACACAAGAGCCTTGTGCTTCCAGATCAGATCTTTTATCAATGCTGTAATACCATTTCCATTGCGCTGTGCAGAAAAGGAAAAATCTGTCTTGGCATCATTTATCTCCATCAAAACCATGGAGTTTGTCTCCTAGGATTCCTCCTCAAGTGGCCTTTAGAAATTTTTGAATAACCTTGGCATATCTTCCATCCAAACTGTTCTCTCATTACCTTTATGACTTCAGACTAAATTTTCTGCCTTCTCAAGAAATTAGAGAAGCAGGTGTCAGTAAGAATTCCCACTGACACTTTCTTCAGGTACCTAAAAGTTTAAGCCTTGTGTAGGAAAGCTGTCATGAAAAGAAGGATGAAAATTTCTGTTTGCTCCAGTTACAACCCAGCATTAATAAGTGCCTTGGTTTTCTGTTTCCTTATAGAAAGTTTTGGAAACTTACTCCTGTGCAAGCATAATTTTTGAAAGTTCCTTTAAGGAAGCTATTAACTCTGCTGGCATATGGAGAATTTGTAATTTCTGCAAGTGTTATATAGGAGAGACCCTCTCATGTAAGCATATGATGCATTTAACTAATGTTATGAAATCTGCCTCTATATCTGGCAATGATTTCAAAATTTCCTGAGTTCTCTGTTTAAACTATAACAGAACTTCCAAGCACAAACTGTCACTGGAGGGGAGCTAAAGTTATGGTATGTTATGCTTAGGTAAAAAATATTAACAGAATATTTTAATTGTTTAGGCAGAGCAGACACAAAGTGATGATGTGCACATTTTCCAAAGTCATGTTAGCATTTACTTTCATACTCCACACTGATGATCTGCCTCTCTCTTTGTTCCCTATCTCCCAAAGACTTTGTCTGATGTGTTTCTGAAATGCATTTCATCTCGTGCAGATAACATACACTGGTTTTGCTGGCCAAAATTTTAAACTGTTGGTTTGGGTTTTTCTGCTGTTAAATGCTAACTGCATGAGGAACTGGGGCTCTACTCCCCCTTTTCTCCCCCTCTGCTCCCACAAAACCAGTGCATGCCCCTTGATGGTTTTCCCAAAGGGCTGTAAACCTTCCAGAGACCACTCACTCATCACCAGCTATCCCACTTGCACCTTTTCTAAAATAGGTGGTTTTGAAGTGTTTTGTTCTTTTCCCTTTGGAGTATGAAAAGCATATCCTTGATGTGGGTCATTTGGATGGTGCCTGCACAGGTAGGAGTGTAACTGATGACTGGTAAAAATAAGGACATTTTCATTGTGGTGCTACTACACATGTATCTAAATCATGTATTTCCAACCTGTAATTTCCTTGTGAGATAATATCTGTGGTTAGAGGTTTTTTTGGAACTTAGGATCTTAAATGACTGAAATAATTTGCCCAAATCCTATGTTCTGATTTAACCAAGGTGGTTTACCCGCTTCTCTTGGTGTTTGGTGGTCAGTAATCTGGCTCACAGATTTTGGCTGCTCATGCTCTTCCCTCCAACACTGTTCAACTCTTCCATGGGTCTATAGCAAGTTCTGCTAAGATATAAGGATTAATAAGTCTCTTTCCCCTAAAAACCCAAGACATCCTGGATATTATGGCCTTATTGTTGAGGACTGTTTGCTATGCTGCCCCCTAAAGAAGCTTCATTTGAATTTGTCCGAATTAAATCCTAAAACCAGCTCAAATATTGGGTTTTCTGTCAGGAAGCATAGCCACATATATAAGCCTGCTACTGAAGCTGACAGGGGCTTGAATTATTACTGTGAAAGGTTTTACATATTCTATAAGTTTATATCAATTTCCTTTCAAACTTGGAAAATTTCCTTTCCAACCTTGCCAGGTTTTAAAATGAGAAAGTGAATTTTTATAGTCCTGTCGCAATGGAAATGTTGACCTGAGTTATTGTCACATGAATTACTTCAGCTAAACGAAAAATTAAGTAAATAATGGAATTATAAGATTCTCTATTATTCTATGAATTCCTTAGAAAACCAGCATTATAACTTCAAAAATGCAGCAGATAAAGATATTTACATTAAACTTATGTTGATTCTTTGCTGCTTTCCTTTCTCCTCCTTAAAAAAAAACCCCAAACAAAAAGCACCACAAAACACTGCTTTAGGCAAAAGCTGTTTCCATCATATTATTTTTTCCAAGGTAAAGACTCAGTGCCTAGACTTTTAAACAAGTGCTTTATCCTTGAAAATTAAAATAAAATATTTTCATGTAATCAGTAAATTTTGTTATGAAACTTTACAGCAGCTATATTAAACGATAAGAATAACTACTATTTTGAAATTCTGAACATCTCATAATTAGACCAGCCTTTAAGAAATATTCAGAGTTAAGGCACATTAGAATGTATTCCACAACATGGAGACAGCCCTGACAAAGAAACATTATTCTTAGATTTACAATTAATTACCCTTATGTCTATACCTTGCATTCAATTTGCATATCTTAAAAGTGCTGTAAATTTCATAGCACTCCCTTGTTATTTAAGATCATTCTGCTTTAGTAAAAGTTTCCACAGTGATAACTTTCTCTTGATTATGTAGTTGTGAGGTCAATAAATTTGGCTTTACTTGGCTCTACGATGTTATAATTTTTCTTTTTTTGTGTTGTTTTTCATTATTTTGCTCCTTGTTCCTCCTGCCCTCTCATTTATAATCCCCTGAAGAACCAGCAGATAGAGAAGTGTGGCTCGAAGACGAAGTGAGTGGTCAGATCCTCAGATGTTATCTTTTTCCCAGAACGCACTGGTACTGGGTGTCTGACATGTTCTATACATCTTTCTGGTGTCAACCTCATTAAACAAATGCGCCTTGATCTATAGCTCTCAAGAAATGAAATTTCATGCCATGAATTTGCTCTACATCAGCCCATGTTCTCCCTCTCTCTCCCCTATTCTTTTCTACTCCGGGAGTAATTTAATTTGTTCTTGATTTCAAGCATAATTTTACATGGTGGCCGTCCATAATTTTGTACCCTGAGATTTGTCAGTGTTTTCTGATATTTAAAGAAATATTCATGTTTTCTGCTCACCAATTGGTGTTTCCTGCTTTCTAAACAAGGAATCCATGCCTCTGGCTAGGGTGTGGTACATTCAGGAGGTGGGTCACAATATTTACTTTGGTCAGACATGTATGGGGATTTTCTCTAAATATTAGACATGTTGCAGCACATTTGTTGTAAATTCCATAGACTTCTATGAATAATTATATATAAATGTGCTCAACCTGTGTTTTATGCTCTAATTCAAGGCTAACACAGTATCCTGTAAGCCAGAAGGATGTTGAACACTTTGCCAGAGAAGTATATATTACACTCATCTTTTTTCCCCCATTTTTCCCCCTTCAACTTAAAAGAATTTTAAAAAGAAATATATTTTCAAACTAAAATAAACCTTCTTTAATGAGACTATATATTATTTACAGAAAAATGCCACTAAACTCAATTAGTACTGGTCTCACCACTGGGTAGAATTGAAGTTGTTGAATTTTTTTTAATGTAGTTCATTGAAGTCATTACTGAATCTGGGGCAATATTCTATTTTTAATCAATTTAAAAAGTATAATGTATGAGAAAACAGCAACACACTGTATGGATTTTTGTAGATTCACTGCTGCAAAAGATACACAGACAAATACATAAAGTTTATGCCCATCTTTCTTTTACTCAGAAAAATTGTTTGAATGTTACTTTACACAGGTAATTCCTTATTGCTACCCCCTGTATTGTTAATTGGTAGCTTATTAGAGTTATTTAAAAAGCTGTTATTGCAGCTTTTTTCATTTAATATTTTATTGTATATCACTATTATTTAAAACTGCTTTGCTGGATAACAGTAGCCATCCAAAACATTGTCTGTTGCTCAGAAACAGAAATAATAGATTAACAGAAAGCAGAGCTATTGTGTTAAACTAAGGACTGGTTATACTTCATGTATTAAACAAAACCTCTGAATGCAGCACTTTGAAATGCTTTCTTATTGAGTCATCCAATCATTGTGAACTTTAAAGCTGAGTATATGTTTTTAAAAGGGAAGAACCTTTCTTTTTTCCCCTGGGACATGATGTTGAAGATACAGGAAAGAACAAGTTGTGAGATTTAACAGATATATTCATCTCTGCTTTTGAATTTCTCTCAGGCCTTTTAATATATAAATAATTTTGAAGAACTAAAGTAACCACTTTTAACCTCATTTTAATGGGCCTGGTACAAGCAAGTGTTGAATATGGCACTATTCTATTAGATTATAATATAACATTCCTATTAAAATGATTTTTAAAAACCTTCCCAAAATTCCAATAACAGTATTTCATGGAATATAACATGGTAGTGGAGATTAGCTAGCCCTAGAATACCTTGGCAAAAGTGTTCAAGTAGCAAGAGTTTTTCTAGTCTTATGTCCTATATACATCTGTTAAATTACTCAGAGATCTCATTAAATAAAGCTAATGTACTTGTAAAACAGTAGGGAGAGACAGTATATCATTGTAACTGTTAGAAAGAGCCATTCTGGCAAGGAGGGAGCCAGGAAGGCTTGGTGTATGCTGGTCAGTGGAGATGTTTCTAGGCCATAAATCTTGGCCCTTTCCTGCCTAGTTATTGTGTATTTCTTTAGGTGAGAGATTGATTGTAGCAATGGAAGATGAATTTGCCCATAGACTCTTTCTTTTTTTCTGTATACTCCTGATGCCTCGCCAAGGTGATAATGCTCTCTCTTTTTTTTTTTTTTTTTTTTTCCCCCCCCTGCAATCATTTGTTTCAGATTAAAAGCATGAAACTGCATGGGGAAACACAAGAAGGCTTGTCTCTGCAGACAGGCAAAGGTGAGGGCATGAAGATGTATAACTATCCCAGGTGGGAGAAGAGCACAGTTTACCCCCTCAGGATTTGAATCAGGTTTGTCTGAAGGAGAATGGAATAGGGTAAAAGTGAGAAAGAGCCCTGGCATTTCTTTATTGTGCATTTCGAGGATGGTATTTTAATTTTTTTTAAAGTGTGGCTGTGTTATGCAACTAAAATATTTTGTGCTACTGAAGTATTCCTTACCTGTATGTTTATTGCTGAGCAAAAGGCTCAAGAACTGCCCCCTCTATGTGTCCTGCCCTGCTGTTTGTGCTACAGACTGAGCAGGGGATGCTTTTCAGTAATATATATGGATGCTGAATTTATAAGGATCAATATAGTCACAAATGTTGTACAACATGTCAGGATATCATAAAAAACAGGCAGTTCTATATAAAATACTAGCTTAATCTCAGAGATTTTAAGGCCTCATTAAAATGTGGGTAAAGTCCATATATGGAATGGCAGCATTCAAAAGGTTGAAGTTGTATATCTGTGGTGCAGAGGTTTAAACCATTATATTTGAATGTCAGTCGACTCATTTGATCACAGTTGATATTAATGTGTAACAAGTTGAGATGATGGGATGCATCACATGCATCTTATAACCAAAGGGATTTGTTGTTTAAAGTTTGAGGAGCGGGATGTAAAAACTCGTCCCTTAATTTTTGAAATCTGAGGTTCTAAAATAGAGATGACAACGTGAGCATCTCGTAGCAATCAAATTTTACATCATAGGATTTCCAGACAAACCTTATGAGTTCTGCTAAGGAACGACCTCACTGCTTAATTGGGCAGAAGGATGGGGAGGCTCAGTGGCCTTTCCTGGTGCCGGAGGGGCAGTGAGAGAGAGGGATTGTGGCTGGAGAGGGAACCTGGTCAGAACAGACACCTTAAAAAACCAAGAGGTAATGTCTGCAGCTGCTAGCAACCTTAACAATGAAAATTGCAAATATCCAGGTTCTTGCATGTCTATGGAGATTAGGTGTTCTAACTTGGTTCTAGTTAGTTGGTTGGTTTTTTTTTTTTTTCTTTTTCCTGTAAAGGTTGTGTTTGTTCCCACTTGCAGTGCTGTTTGCCAGATTTGTGGCACTCTGATAGCTTGCTGTACACATCTGCCTGGCAAAGTTATCTGGTGGTGAGAAATCTGAGGATTCTGAGTGTTTTTTCATGGAGAAACTTTGAAAGTCAAGCAAATACTTTTATCTTGACCTTTCTGCAAGGCTGCCCCATATTCACTAGTTGTCAGCACATGTTTGTCTGGAGTCATTCGTCACTGCCATCCGTCACTCCTCTGCCATTCCCATCAGTCCCATTATCTGGGATCAGGAGAGAGCTGAGGATGTAGCCTGAAGGATCATTAAACCTCAGCTTCCAGGTACTGCAGGTAGTCCAGGTGGTCTGTTGTTATTTATAATAAAGAAACAACACAGCAGAACTGCCTGGCAGTGGCCCATGAGGCCCAGAGAAAGGACGGGCTGAGGGATGTCATCACTGAAGGACAGCTAAAAGTGGACTTTCTTCCTCTCACACTGTAAGCAGAGAGGATTTATTGAACATCTGTTCAGTACATGGCTGGGAAGATTGATTAATTTAATTGCTCACACTTTGCTTAAGTAACATTTGAATACTTAATGTCAGGTTTGAAGGATATTACAACATTTACTCGCACACCTTTTTAAAGAGGCAGAGTTCCTCATTGCTTTCTGTGTCTTTCAAGGAAGCTGAAATGCATCCTGAAATTTACTTTGCCCAGAGGTCTGGGAAAACTACAGCAAGTGGGAAAAGCTTCTTCCTTCATAAATGCAGGTGGATTTTTTTGTGTTTTAATCATTGCGGTAAATTATTAATGCAATGAGGTGGGATCATCACACATCCTCACTGAATGGTGATAATTTTCCTTCTAATATCCAGGATAAAGACAATTCAGCATATTATATATTTCTGTACCCTTTAACATAATATCATGGTCACATGGAAGTACTAGATAAGTTAAAGTCAAAATAATTCCTTGCATGTTCTATTCAGAGGGGGTATTTGGGAAGAAATTCCTGAGGTCCTCTTGAGGAATCCCACCTATGTACTAAGGAGAAAACATTAAACGGTGAAACATTTAGTGTTGCTTATTTCTACACATGTTGTATAGATTTGATAATTTCTCAGCTGTGTAGCTCTGAAAAGTTTGTCTGATCAAAGTCTGATAAAAAAATTATAAAATCAGCTGAAAGTGTTAACAGGCACTTTAGAATATTTGGCCCAAAAACTAAACCTTGAGCAAGTACACCACAGTTCACCACACTTAGGAGAGCAGCAAATGTTGATATTATTGCCTGTATGTCTGTAGCAGTGTTTGTGAATACCAGAAGATGCTTATTGTTTAAAGGTGAAACTTGTTTTGCTGCAGTGTAGAAGTGCCTTTACATTTGTCACCATCAGACGTTAAACTGAGAAAAAGCAGACTGATAGATATGGCTGCATGTGCAAAGACTGATTCTGTATGATTTTTTTCCATCCGAAAAGTGATTTTTTTTTTTCCTCATCCTCTATGCTCTAGTAAAGATGTTCTTTGATCTCTTAGTACAGCAGTTCATTTTCAGTCTGATATACAGTCAGATATTCTATTAGATACAAGATCTTTAACTATTTGTCTTACTTTGTGTGTAATTTGCTTTGGAACTCTTCGCCCAATAAATAGTAAATGATACTGACTTACACAGCCATGTATTTTTATTGTCTAAGATACCATATATAATGTTCTCACAGCAATGCTTAACACTGAGAGGGTAGGGATTAAACACTGCTACATGACTAATTTACTGCCTTACAACATAAAAAGCAAAGCTCGGAGAGAAAGGCCTCATATGGGGCTGCATAAAGCAGAGCAATAGTATCATGTAGTGGTACTTAATAATGGCACTGGCATTTTGTTAGCATCTCTACAAGAAAAAAATTGTTCTTAGAGAAGGATAATCTACAGTCAAATCTGATTGAAGTCAAAAGAAACATTGGCTGATTTCTTTGAAAGATGCCCGTCTGTCCCTGAATTTGACTGTACACAATACATCCTGCAACAACGAGTCAGATTGTCAAGGCCAGAACCAGGTGCCTATGTTACTTGTATCCTTCTACATCAGTCATACTGTGGGGAGCAGACAATTAATTCTGGAGCAAAATTGAAAGTCAGAGGCAGAGTGTGAAAGAACAGAATGACAATAATAAAGTGCCCCTGCCTCACATTAATCTCCCTCACTTCAGGGCTGTCAGAGGCGGCCTGGCGGTGACTAATGCCAAGCTTTGCATACAGTGGTCACAGACATGAGCAGCATGCTCCCCTTACAGCATCCGCGATCCGCTTTGTTGAGTTTTTGACTCCTGCGGAATCATTGGAAAAACATCGCCGCTGGTCAGAGGGAGCAGCACCAAGTCCCTTCATCATACACCTATTGATCGATGGGCAGCATTCCCAGCCTGGGCTCAGGAAGAAGGGAGAGGGGAAAAAAAAAAATAAAAGGAGAAAGTGAAAGAAAAAAGGAATCCTGACAAATGCAAGGAGATTAAACTAACTTTTTGAAGGGATGAGCTCAGCAGATAAGGGTTAATAAGTTTATCTTTGAGTAAGTGCATCTAACACGCAAGTCCAAGCATCAAGACAAAATGATCTTACACCTCTACAGACACACTAATCCATTAACATTGCAAAAGACTTTGATGCACATTTGGGAATTGTGCTGCATTGATTTTATTGTCATCTTTTTGCACAAATAGTAAATAGGGTAACATTTAAGGAACAGTGTAATTATTCCCAAAAAGCAAGACATCAATGTAAAGTTTATTGTTGTAGAGCAGACATTTTGACAGGAATACTGTAATATCCCAGAGGTGTCACTAGGTTACTGAAAAGGTTAAAAATTGGTGCATTGTGTCGGAGAAGAAAGGCAGTAACAACAAACAGCGTTCAAAAAATCACAGGCACTTCTGTAAGAAAGTGGAAATGTGTCATGTAACAACACACAGCTTCTGTAAGTGGATTGCTGCACCGAGGAAGAAAGTGAAACACACCTAATGAAAATGCTTCCTCCACTGCCAGCATTTCAAGGCTCGCTCTCATTATTGAGGTTGCAAAAACAACTTTCCTCTCAGGTTCCTCCTTTTATTGTATCTGGGCCCCACACATGCCGTATTGTGGAGTTTGAAAGGGCTGTGCCGGAAAATTTCATTTCTCTTCTCTGGTAGTTGTGGGAGAAAATTCCCACTCGAGACTTTATTTGCCAAACTCTGCTGCTTTTCTCTTACTAGCCATGTATCCTAAATTAGGAGGACAATAGTATTTTTTATAGAGTGCTACTTGACAAGGAGAAAAGTACTTTCTGTCTTGTGTTATAGTTGACCAGCAGAGCAGCATTCATTAGAATCTGAATGAGAAGAGAGAAGGGGATATATGGCAATTTATGGTATGTAACCAAGAGCAACATGTTTTATGTTTAACTATATTGTTGTTTAGCATTCTAGAGGACTAGGAAAGAGGCACATAGGTCTCCTTGTATACTGAATATATTATGTAATCGGATCAGGATAAAAATGCATTTACAGTGACATTTTGAGCCTTGTACAATGTCAAGAAATGTAGAGTTTGATTTCTTTTTCTAAGCAAATTTATTTCCATTATTAGCTCCCAAATCCTGGTTCTTACTTGGAACATTCTCTTAGCAGTTCCAATAGTTTTTTTCAAGCTACTTGAGTCGATGTGCAATTGCATTTACTTCAAGTAGGAAATAGTGAGTGTAGAAAATGTCTGTCATTGAGGCATCAGTATGGTTTGAATTTGGGAACCTAAACACAACTCTTCAGTGCTTGTTTGTGCCAAGGGAGGAAGTCTGCTATCTGGCAGCAGTGCCTTTATCCTGCACTTGGATTAGCCCTTTCATGTGCTGCAAAACATATTTTACAAGCATTATACAAAAGCATAAGATGAAATATGCATATGGTATGTGCCAGACATCTCCAAGTGTACTGATATGAATACACTTAACAATATGTCAGTCCCTCACCTTTGGGCTCCATTGCCATGTTATTCTAAATTTTAGGGGTTTCAAACCCCAGGCGGTTTATGGCAGGGGTGATATTTTGGGAGGCTGGTGAAGCCATCCTTCATTTGTGCAGTCCCTGGAGGTTGTCATCCAGGCTCCTGCTGGCAGAAAGGAGCTTTCAGTTTTAACACAATGTCACTCCTTCCTTCCTTTGCTAATGAGTTTAGACCTAATTTCTTCAATCTGTTCATGGATAGTCCTCCTCTCTGGTGCCACAGGCAGAGAAATCCCAGGACTGATTTCAGCTGGAGACCACTAATACATGGGATTATGGCACTCCCTGCTTTATATCCAGTACCTTTGGAGTTTTTCAAATGAAGTGGGGATCTGTTTTCCAGGGCTCTCTAAGGTGTGGATGTAGCATGGTGGATCTACTTGCTCTTGGAGGAGTCATGGCTAGGAGCTCTCACTTGAAATGCACTGTTGTAAAGTTTTGAATAAATAATTGGTGTATGAATCCTGCATCCTCAGCTGACCTGGATGTGGTAGATCTAGTTATGTCAGGGCTGCACACTTCTAAACGCTGCTTGCTTTTTTTTAATTTTTTTTTTTTTTTGCCAATGCATTTATTCTCTTTTTTTTTAATTGACCAGGGCAGAAAAAATGATTTCACCATGTTTTTCTTTATGTTTTTATAGGGTTGTAAACTGTCTGACCCTTACTCTTTTAACATAGGAAAATCCTGGTTTTGTTTTACAGAAACCATGAACAACTCTTGTATAAATGGAAAAACAGCACTTCAGTTGTTCAAGAAAACCAACATTGCTATACAGAAGACAATGTATGAATCCTTTTTTCTGCATGCTCATAGAATACGTGAGCTCTTCTGACCTCAAATCACTCTCAGTTTAGGAAACTGTGAAAAACTATTCCTAAACTTCCCACTGAAGCTGTACCAACTTGCAGAATGATACAGAGCTCTTTTGGCTTCTGATGGGACACACTTCTGATTCCAAGTATATAAAATCTGGAGAGAATTCAGGGCACACAGACTGGTTTCCCTCCAGCCAAGATGAAAAAGCCTGAATTCAGTTCTCCAGATTGGAAGATTAAGAGGTGCTTAGCTGCCCAGATTGCATCCCCTCTTCTATGCACAAAGTTGGCCCTTACTATATTTATATCATTTAGAAACAGAGAGAAATTAATGTAGTCTCTAAAATATTGTCCATTAGGGATACATTTGAAGAGAAGTTCTATAAAATTTGGCAAATTAACACATTTGCAAATAAGTATGACACGTTAATAATCATAAAACAAATTCAGGAAAAGTTGTATTCCTTCAGTGAGTTTTACTCTCTTTGCCATCCATGTCCAGCTCATCTGGGCACTATTTTGTTGCAATCCATAAAAAGCAGGAGCCCTTTTCCATAGTGGGAAAGTCCATATTTGTGACATGGATGATGTTCATTTCTTCAAGTGGTGTCTTCTCACAAGGACCTGTTCACTGTTATGTTTCTGTGGTTTTTTTTCTGGTATCAGGGAAATGTCAGCCCCTTTAGACATTGCCTGCTTTTAAAGGAAATGCAAAGCTTCCCCTTAGGTGTAATTAATATGTTATTGTTGCTTGTGGTACCAATAAGGGGGATGTCCCATGGTCTTAATGGAAACAGGGAGTTCTCTGAACTCTGTTTCAGCCACTTGTAGCAGTTTTCTGCCCAGGTCCTCCAGTGTGCTTTTTGCGGCGGTGACCACCAGTGTCCATCTGTGTTGGACTCTGTTCTGATTAGAGAGCAATGAAGAATACAGAGAAAACCTCCCTGAATTAGTAAAAAATTGATCAAATAAGGTGGCAGTTCTTAGGATAATTCAGGTGGAGAGGGACCTCAGGAGGTCACCTCAGTCAGTCTCCAGCTCAAGCTGCTCTGTCAGTGTTTAAGGCTGTTCTTATTTCAGCAGTTTATACTTCTGCACCTTGTTCTAACTCTGCATTCACTGGGGCTGTGGGGAGCTGGGTTCATCTTAGTAGTTGGCACTTCTTAAATGTCTGTCCAATTTGCCTGTGAAGGTTGCATTCAGTTCCCTGTAACCTTAGAAGAGTTTTTATTGAGTATAGATACAGCAAAGACAGACTTGTCTTCTCACTCAGCTCTGAAAGCTTTCGTTTTGTTTGACAACATTTTATACTGAGCTTAGCTCATTCTCTCACAAGGAGAAAGTATGCAAACTTTACATAGAAGTGGGCAGAAAATTTGGCTACATTTGTTTGCTATAGCAAACACCAACTCACAGAAAGGCAAACATTATACTGATTGTGTTGAAACTTGAAGAAAACATGTCTGGTGCCCGGTATGGAATTTTGGATCAAAATGACAAAGGAAAATGTAGAAGTAACTGCAGTTTGAGACCCAGAGTATTTATATGGATGTTGCCTATTTGGATTTCTCATCTTGTTTTATTTTTTACTCCCACCCTTTCTCTCTCTCAGCCCTATGAATTAAGTTTTCTCTAGGTGTAATACCTTCAAATTTTCAAATTCTTTGTGGCTTGGAAGAAAAAATAAACCTCTATTTCCATCTGTACTGCATCTAGATAGGAAACGTCATCTGGTGGGCTGAATTCCTGCTTCCAGAGAAGCAGCATGCTGGTTTGAAGGCCCTGCCATCCCTGGAATACAGTGGAGGAGACTGCTTAGAACAATTTGTGCCACTCTGGAGTGAATTCCGCAGGCCAGGCCCTGCACTGACACATTTCCATCCATCCCCTGCAATGCATGTGGCAGCAGCATTCCATCTGTTTCTAATGAGGCGTAGCGGGGGAGGAAATCTTGTGCATAAACATCTCCCACATCACTTATGGTTCCATTGAAGAACATCTCTGCAACACTATTTGTTTGTGACAAAGATTTTTAGCTGTTTGTTTATTTTAATACCTGTGGATGTCAAACAGAAGAGATTAGCCAGTTTCTAAACCTGGCAAACTCCTTGGCTGAAAAGTTCCTGTATTTTGAGAGCCAATTCTGGCACAAATTCTTGTTGTAAAGGTCTTGCCTACATTCTCCAAAGTATAGATAATAATTTTATATATACCTATTCTATTTTAGGGGTGAGGCAGCTGATTAAACAAAGAGCAAGCTTTCTTTGTTTAATTCCAGTTACAAACTTGTTATGGCAAAATATAAATGGAGGGCGAAACAATGGAACAAAAACTACCACTTTGCATAGACATTCTTTAAAAATGTACATTTCTTTGTATGGAAGAGGGCTGCAATGTTTTTTTAGAGGCAAATAGTTTACTGTGATGTGTATGAAATAGAATTTTGATAGACAGAATAAGCTGCAATCCAGCTCTAAACTATAGATTTTCAAGCAGATTGATGCAACAAATTGTTAGCAAATAGCAGTTTGCAATTTGATGCTAATTAGACATAAGGCAAATATGTGCCATGACAAATTAGCAGCAAACCATACTGAAAAGGATTAGCAAGAGCTGGCACAGAGACTGCTCGATTTTGCATACTTCCTTGTCTTAGTCTAGGAGGTCTGAGCCAGTTTTCCTTCTCTGTAAATAAGAAACCAGAGCAGAGATCACAGGCATGCTAGAATGCCTTTAATTGCATATTTGAAATGTTTTAACTCTCTCTTAATCCCATGGAGGCTTTTGTCCATACCACCAGCTTTATTATCCTGGGAGATGATCAAGTACTTTATCCATTTAATATTATAACTAAATACATTATGAGGTAAGTAACTCACGGGGTTATTTACTTTAGCGAATCTATTGTACTTATAGATTTAAGAAAAAGCCCCATTCTTATTCAAAACACCTTTGCTTAACTTCCTGCAAATGTGTTTTTCAACAGATTTAATTATTCATTTCATTAATAAATTAATTTTTGCTAGAGGATTATCACATTTCTTTATTGATGTGCACAATGCCATTGTAGTAGTTAGTGCAGATCAAACTCATCACCATATCCAGACAAGAAAATGCAGCTGTGTTTTCAAACCAGAGAGAAGCAGGAGGGAATTTTTAAGCCAGTTCTTCAGACCTATGTCTGAATACCAACACAGCTGTAATTATGACTTCAGAACTAGAGCAAAAACTGCTCTTGCATCTTTGAAGGGTGACATAATTTCATTAGGATCAAGAATGTTAAACAAAAACCACAGAAAAAATACCTGTTTGTTAAATTTAGCAGCTTATTCTTTCTTTATGTGGCTGTTTGTTTGTTTAGTTTTTTTAAATTAAGAGTTTCTGAGGTAAACCATCACATTCCCCAAGCTTTCTACTCTTATTTGCTGGTGTGTACTTCAGTTTGAATATGTAAAATGACATGTTTATACTTCAAGGAATCATTGGGTAGATCAGAGGTTCTTAAATACAGTTTCTCTTTCAAATCTGACTTTCTAGGGCATACAAGACATTTAGCTTACTAGGCTGATGGTTGTTGTCTAAAATTATATATTTATATTACATTCCCAACATTCCTGTGTCTATATATGGATCAAAAAGATTTTTAGAAATAGTTCAAAGGTGCTAAAACATTGTGTAGTTAGATGTAAACACACATTTCGGTTACCAAAATAAATGAAGTGGGAAAATAAAAGGATGTTATGCACAAAAGGTTGTTCTTTCATAAGTCTTGGAGAGAATTCCTCAGACAATTTAAACCACAATCACTAACAAGTTTTGCCACAGCACTGTCTTCCCACATAAACAGTATGATAACACACTATTAAGGATTTACAAAAAGGTGATGAAAGTAGTTGTGCTGTTTGAAAAGAAAGAAAGGGAAAACTCCAGGCCTTCCCTGTAATTTCTGGAGGCATCTATATATTATTCACATGAAAAGCGCAGTCCTACAAAAGCTTCTGTGTGCACTGAGGCCTGGAAAAGGTGTTTCTGGTATTGCTAGGCTGTCTCACTGAGAGTTTGCCTACTCCCTTTTGCCAATAATTTTGCCCACTTGCCGCATCACATCAGAAATTTGACCAATGATCTTTATGCTGGTGCAAAATCTTAGAAAAGTGAATTGATTGCCCTCTGGGCACTAAGCTTTATTTCCTTTTTGTTGTCCCTGCACAGACTCGTGGTGAATTCTTGGTAGGCATTTATTTGCCTGCATTGAAAGTGTGTACCAAGCCCTCAGGAGGCAAATGCAAGCTGAAAGTTGTAATAGTTAAAAGGGATGTTAAGAATTTTAGGATTAGATGCAACATATAAATGGTTGTAATTTCCAAAGGGCAATTCATTTCTAGCCAAGCCTTTTCACATGGTACCTTCCCTCACAAAAGCACCACAAATATTCTGCCCATAATGCTTCTTCCAAACACCCCCACTGCTCAATTCAATGACAACTTTCCTGGCAGTGCCTAAACAGATTTTGCATTTTCCTGTAGATGCAGTGTCAGCCCAGCTACTGCCTCTGAGAGCTTGGCTGCTGTGGCAAATCTTTGTGCTGGGGGACAGATGTTCCACACTGTCTTGGGGACCTGGGTGGGCAGCACCCACTGACTTGGAGTATGTTGGATGTTTGGATGTTGGGAATCTCCTCTGGAGCAGCCACTGCTTCCCAGCCACCTCCCAGTTCTAGGCCTTAGGACCAGCTGTAAGTAGGGTGTATTTTTTTTTATTTTTGGGATAGGGCTTGAATTTTTCTGTTCTGGTTTCTCCCACGTGGCTTTTGGGGAATACAAAGTGGTTGTGAGTTTTTTGAATGTAGATTTGTATCTAAATAAGAAGAAAAAAGATAAAAAGCATGAGGCAGGAGAAAGATGCTTGATGAAAATGAAACTTACATAAATTTCTTAAGCTGCTAGAAAACAACACGAACACACAAAAAGCCCCCATAAAAAAAGAAACTAGTACTTTTGTGGGTTTGTGCAGGTTATTTCATCTGGCTTGGGAAAAGATAGTAGATGTTAGGTTAGAGCAAATTTATCCTGATAAAACACACATATTCTTTGACAAATGTATTATCTCTTTAGATCATGAGATTAATAAGATACATTGTCCCCAGGAAAATATGTGCACTCATGGAGAACCTTATTGACATTGCTGCAGAGAGGTGAGTTCAAAAGGCCAGATATTAAAAACAGTTTTTTGAGGCCATGAAGAAATTTTTTTACTTGAAACCACATAAGTTTGCATTTGTATCACTTAGCGTGGGTGACTGTAGGCTTACCTAAGTTATGTGCATGTTTATTTGTGTAAAGATACATATGCAAGAAAAATGCTGATGTGCTACAGATTTGACTTCCAAAGTCCTGTTTGTTTCTATTGCACCTGGGGATGAGAATCAGAGGATGGCTGTGGCTGGAAGGAATCTCTGAAGATCATTGAGTCCATCCCCCTGCCAAGGCAGGGTCACCTGGAGCAGGTGACACAGGACCATGTCCAGGTGGGTTTGGGACCTCTCCAGAGAGAAAGACCCTACAAACTCCCTGAGCAGCTTTTTCAGTGCTCTCTCAGTCTCAAATTAAATGCTGATGTATGCTTAACTGTGTTAAGAGTAATTTTGACAGTTTTATTTTAAAATCATTCAATTTATCCTTATCAATATTATTAGTATTTACAATGAAGATGGTATGATAGAATCTGACACTTCTCCCAGACATTGAAATATTTAGTGTTGTCTGGGAATTCTGGAATGCTCATAGTAATCATGAAACATTTATTGTCTTTATCTGCATATCTACAATTCATCAATGAATTGAGAATTTTTTAAAAAATTAAAAAAAATATTATCCTGCTGTAATTTGTAGTTCCTTTCTTTTATCTATTGAAGATGCTTGAATTTACTTTGTTAGCAAATTTCTCTTGACAAGCATACCTATTTATTATTACTAAGCATCCTTTTTGGAATGTCTGAAATGACACATTTATTGTTTTAAATAAGATCATAGAGTTAATTTTTAACCACATAAGCAATACACTAAGAATAGAGTGAACAAAAGATAATTAATAGTTTTATGCCATTCGTCAGGATCATTTTATTTGCTGCCAGCATATGCCGAATGCAAAAACATTTTAACTTCAATTAAAAATTTTAAACAAGATTAAAGCTGTTGTCATTGAAATCATAGAACATATGTGCTTCTAGGTATTGTGTGCATTTCTGAATATTTGTATGTCTTCAAGCAAGGAAAGGCCACTGGGGCAGCAGAGGTGTGTGAGAACTTCACCACTCTGCAAAGGAGAAGGTAACAGCTGTTTCTGCATTCCCCCACTTACAGTGACACAGCTTCCCCCTGGCCTCAAATACACATTTCATTCTCCACTGGAAAAGGAAGTGAAAGAAATAGCACCACTTTCATATTTTGTGTTTTGTAGAGAAATTATGATACCACAGCCACAGTATATTAAGGGTATGAAGAAACAATTTTATACTTCTGTGTGTGTGTTTTGGGTTTTTTTTCCCTTGTTTGGGGCTTTTTAAAAATTACTTTTATTTTTTTTTTTTTAATAATTGTATCATGTTTCACAATATCTGTATCATTGCTGCTTCACTAGATAGGATCTTATCACTGCCAGGGATCCAACTGTCTTGCTGAGTTACTGTCACAGCTAAGGATATTTTAAACACTAAAGACCTGTTTCATCCTGAATTAGTGGCTGGTCAGAGTTTCAGTTTGGGTACCAGTGCCACCTCAGCAATTTGAAACCAAGAGCATGACCTAGAGGAAATAAAGTATTATGTATTGTCTTCAACTCCTGGTTAATAAAACACTTCAGTGCTTATTTAAATTTAAACATGCCTGAACCATATTAATTCCTTATTAATTGCTGATTTGTTAATTTTAGTGGATTTATTAAATTGAAGGCTCAAGTAATGAAGAGCCCCCACAGGATGATAGGACTAAGGAAGATCCATACTGAATATCTGAACTAGCTCCCCTAAGGGCTCACAGCTCCCTGTTTACTTAGGCACACACCAACATGCAGATTTCCTGCCTGGTGTACTGCAGTGCCAGGGGAAAATCCCAGATTATTTGCTACCAAGCTGGTACCTTTGATGTGATGCTGTGCCGAACCATGTAAAAACAATTAATGCCCTGAATGAGGCCCACATTAATGAGGCTGTCTCAGTGTAAACCTTCACCATGTCCCATCAAGAAATGGTTTTGGTTATGTTACGAAAGGTTGCAATGTTTTTAAGGGTTTGGAACAGAGATTGTGTTTTGCTCCTGTATTGCTTAATTCTGAAACTCATGGTTGGATAAGCAGCAGATGGTAGAGACTTCTGTAAGAGCAGGGTATTTTCAAATTAACTTAAATACACTGTATGGGACTGAGCCATAGAGCACCATTGTAAGTCGTAGCTATGCACTTGGGGATGTGCAGTGAGGACTGCAGCTTCCAGGTTTCTAGCTGTCAATTCAGCTTTTGTTCTCTGTTCCATTTCTGGAACAGAAAATCTTCATCAGTTTGTGAATTTAGGTTCAGCAGAAATGGGGGGAAAGGATATCTGGATTTTAAACACTAGCAACAATAATAACAATTTAAAAAGACTTATAAGAGGGCACATATAGTAGGAAAGGGGAAACGATCATAAATGATACCTCTCTGGCTACTAGAAATATTTGTGTTTGCTGAGGAAAGGGCAGTGACAGAAAAAGCCAGCTTAATAAAATGAATTTGGACCCTTGGAAAAATAATAGACAGAGGAGAACTGGCCAATGTTCAGCACCTGTACAAGTTAACAGGGCTCCCAGAGACTCAGGATTAACAGCGATGTAGTCAGTATATTTATTAGATTTATTTGCATTGTAGAGACTCAAGTGAAGCTGAGTATGGAATGCAAAATAAAAGGCAAAAAAATATACATGACAACAATTTTTGCTTAGTCAAGTCCATAGCAGCCTCTGGGGAATTCTGGAGATCTAACTGATTTAGGCAATTAGGGAGCAGAGATCCAAATATACTCAGTTTTGACAAATTTCCTGCAATGTAAATTTTGTAGAATTATTTGCAGTATTCATAACCATTGATTGAATTCTAAATTAGCTACAAGGACTTGATAGAAAGAACTTCAGTGAAATTCAGATCCTGCTGAAGTCTCTGGGAGCTTTGCCTTTTCTTTCAGTGGGGATAGAGTTTCCCCATGATCATCATTACTGCAGACAGCTCAATAGAAAAGGCTGCTCAGTTCACAGCGGTGGTCCGAGCAGCCAGCAAAATGCTTGGGTGAATAAAGAATGGCTTGGAAAATAATACTGCAAATATTATGATACCTATCAGTGATATCCTCTTGCCTTGAATACACTGCTGAATTCATACCTTTCTGCTTGAAAATATACATCATAAGCAGGAAGAGTAAAGCAATAGTCATAAAAAGTGTCCAGAAGCATGGAGGATTTTACGTGCAAAGAGTGAAAATAGGGGAGCTTATGTTAAGTGAATGAGATGGTAAGTAAGCTTTTGTAGGAAAGAAATGATTTACACAAGGTAAATCTGATTTCTTTCTTGGCTTTGTCCCATTCTGCAAACAGAGATGTGTGCCAACAAACTGAAAATTGATAAGGAGGAGGGTTTGATGGTATGCAGGATAGGACTTAGAGCTGAAGGAAGACTTTGGAGTGAAAAGTGTGGCAGGGTTAGAAAACAAAACAAACCTGGACATACATGTTTAAAAAGCAATTCTCAGAGATGCTGTGAAATAAAGCAGGAAAGCACAAGCTAATGCTTGTCCTTTGACAAAATCTTCTGTCTCCCTTTGGGATAGTGATGATTTTGTTGGGTTTTTTTCACACATCCTGGAACCTGTTTGTTACAGGCAATGGGGTGGGATGCTGAATTAGGTCACACACTTGTGTGATTTGTGTAACCACTCCTTCCAACACCTGGGGCTGTTCTGGGGGTGCAGTTTTGGGGAGGGATAGAGGCTGCTCAGAGTCCCAGAGCATCCCAGTCTGGCTCTGCCCTCCTACTCTGCACAGCTAAGGAGCTCTGTGGAAGTCTTGTGCTGAAGGAGGATTCTTTTCTCCCCATCACAGCTCAGGGAACCTTGAACCTTTGACGGAAAGTAGGATTTATACTTACATATTTGTCTTTTGAATAAACTCCCAAAGTAAAGAATACAGATTCTTCTGGTAGATAACTTCAGTTTCTAAATGTCCCATTTTAGCTTTTCAAGTAAAACACATTCTGATTTGAGGATTGCTTGTGCCACATAATGTGTTAGAGTGGGTTGATAACATCCAGATGTTGTCAATGTGCAAGTTTGTTGGTCATTTTTATTTTTTCAACAAGAGTTTCTATCATTATACTTATGCTAAAGTACAGTTTTGTGTAAAAACCAGTAGAAACAACTTAGAATAGCTGGAAATGCTTAATGATGAGGGTGGTGCACAGCTGAAGCATTACCAGTGGAGTTGCTTGCTCACTGATTTGTTGCCAGGTAGCGAGCCAATTAGCAGTGCTGGTTATTATTTACTTTTCATGCTATATATCACTAAAATTGTGCTGTTGATTTATCATTTATATTGTTGTATTGTCAGCATAATTTATTCAGATCATGCTGAGATACCTGGAAAAATTAAGTAATAAAGAGAATGGCATAGAATGTGTCTGTATTCAGAGATATTTACTTTGCTTTTAATGAGAATGCATGTTCAGGTAAAACATAGATAATTTAGCTATTAAATTGTTTTTTAATAAACCTGTTAGAAGTCTGTACCTTGGATTTTCTATAAATAAAAAGGCTTGGTTTCAGATAGAATCTGATTTTTACCATTAAATAAAAAACTTTTTACAGATTAGGTTGAATAGCAGACCAACTAATTGTGCCAACTTAGTTGATTAATGATTTGCAGGAAGCTGTACTAGTTGAGATATTACTGAGGTATCTAATTTTCTTTATGTATTTGATACTGCTTCAATTTCAGCAAATACAAATGTAGATTTTTATTGAAAATCCTTCCTAATTATTTGAATTATTAAAAAAAAAGGAAAATTGAAAGCAAGTATTTTGCAAGAAATAAATACTTTGAATACATTCAGCTGACCAGAAAAGGTCAATGCTTTGACTTCAGAATGCTTTTTGTACATTTTTTCCATAGCTGGGACTAGAACTTGTCAGAGGCCTTTGCACAGCTTCAACTTATCTCTTCCCTTTAATCATCCTATCTAGTTCTTTTAAAATCTTTAGACTGACAAATAGATCTGTGTGTGTATTCAGGAGGTTGGCTCTAGTCAAGAATGGTTCTCTCCTGAGTGTTCCATACAGGGAACAGAGCCTGGTGCTTCCAGTGGCTGGATGTGCTTTTCCATTATGACAATGGTGTTCCTTTCTAAACTTGTGAAAATTAACTTCCAATGAGGCAATAACTCAAAGTAAAGTGGAAGAGGATATTATTTTCCTTAAGCTATTAAAACCTCCTTATCTTTTTCAGTTGTCTTTAGTTTCTGCTTTCAGTGGTAGCTGTAACACACTGGTTGAACCACATAAACCCCACTTATTTCTAGTCAATCTTGATACAAGAATCTTTTAAACAGCTCTATTGACTCAAGAACTTGAATTTTCTGCCCATCTTGTGTCATGATTTTCAGTTTTTACAGCACTGCAACTTTGCAGTGACTCTCTTGGGTATGGCCAGACCCGAGAATGAATGAGTCCAAGGAGCAAACGTCAGTAATCCCTGAGCAACCATCCAATTTTCTGTTTACTAACTTTTAGTTGATCATTGCAAATATGTGATGTGAAGGAATTTTTATGTGCCTTCAGGAATCAAGGGGGAGAAGTTTCTGCCAAAGGACAGAATCCTAAAATGGTGTTTTTTAATTAAAATATCTCTGATAATCACCTGTATGAATTTTGATACAAGGTTGAGGTCAGTTGTATGATGATATGAATGAAAAATGTCAAGGAAAAAATGACTACTGAGCTAGAATCCTTGCAGCAACAAGGCTCAGAACAACTTGGATCAATCCTATGTCTTTACAGTTAAGGAGGGAACTTTAAATGATACCTGTCTTATTTCACTGCTTGTAGTAGGAGACACTTTTATTCTTTTGCAATCTTGTGTAGCAGAAGCACAGCACTTGCTGTAAGCAGGTGTAAAAGCATTTTCACAGGCTGAAATCATGGGGGTACTATGGTTTGTGTTAAGTTGTTTTAAAGGTTACAAGGTATATTCAGCTGTATTACCTAGAGGCTGAGTAACTTTGTAAATTAAGAACCAGCAGACCTCTAGTGAAATGTTTATTGTATTACTAAGTAAGATACTTCATTTACTTATTTTGACAACCATAGGTTAGTTTCAGTTGGAAGTTATTAATGAAATATGAGTGCACTTAAGTCATATTTCATGAAAATATTGAAATCTGAACTTGAGACAGGGAGCATTGCACAATAAAACATTGGGAGCCTGTGTGTCTGTGTGCAGAGGATGGAAAAACTCCTTTATTTTGGCCATAAGATGTGTGAGTCAGCTGGGAGTAAGTGACACTCCACTCTGCAGGTTTACTGGGTGTCTGCTATGAGGATTTCAGGAGGACAGCAGGTTTTCTGCTTTCCACATTTCTCCTGAAACCTCTGCATGTCATTACACAACTGAAACTTAATACAGGATGGGCTGTAGGAAAATGTAGCATTATTCCATCTGTGAGAGAAAAAAAAAGGTCACTTAACTTGCTCTTAGCTGTGTTATTTGAGATTCACAGGATCTCTCCTCACTTGAACGATAAATGTCAAATGCCCACAGAACCCACCCCTTATTCTCTTTAAATATAATGGCAAACATTTGTCCATGGCAGTTAGTGGATTTTGTATTTTAATGTTATAATATTGATGAAATTCAAGTGCTTTATTTTAATGTTATTTACTACAAAAGTCAAGTGCTTAATCAAAAGCTGATTCCTTTAGGCTGATAATGTGCTTCCCCAAATTCCAGACGTTTTAATGTTTATTCTTTTGAACTTGGCTAACTCATGTTCTACATCTTTAAGCTTCCTAGTCTGTCTCAGGATTTCATTAACTAAGTTGAAATATTAGCATGTTTCTGGATTTGTGTGCTCCTCTGTGCTGCGTCTATTACCAAGCAATATTGCATTGCTCCCAGTTTTCTCAGCTGTCATGGACAGTCAGAATGCACCTTGGAGTGTCACTGGCACTGATGGACATCTTGTCAGTAACTCTAGATGGACCATATCTGACATTCAGCTAACATGGTCCCTGTCTTTAAAAAGGGTTTAATACCCTTTTGAATCATGAAATCAAATTAGCAGTTGACAGAATGGATCATGTTAAACTTTTGCCAGTTTCATCTTGGCTTCCCTCTCCATGAAAAGCTGGTTCTGTACAGAACAGAGCTTTTGCAGGCATACACTCTGACTTCTCGATGAGTTGATCTATATTAAATCTGGATTGTTTGCCCAAATTTTTTGTACTGTGTCAGGAGATAGGATAAAAGCAAATAAAGTACTCAGAAATATCTAGTTGCCTTTTAATCCCCTTATTTCCTTTTAATACTATTTTCTTTTCATGGTTCTTGACACATGAGTTTTAGTGACTTTATTCTCCTGATCATGTTCCATTAAGCCTACAAATTCTGGAGAGAAATACCCATTTGGAATGTAAGAGCCCAACCAGAAGTTTATTTTGTGTTGAAATAAGAACTAAGGAGGTCATCAGAGCAACTGCATGAAAGAGAACTTTTTATAAGCAGATTTGAGAAAGAGAGGTGTCAGGCAGGATTTGTGAGAGAGATGAAGATGAGAAAAAGAAATTTAAAAGGGAAGTTTGCAGACTACAGAAGAAAGCAGATAGGATGATAAGAAAGATAAATTTCTTTGGGTGGAGATCATGGCTTTCCTGTGATTTATAGAGTTTTTCAGAATTCAAAGCAAAGCTGTGCTGACTTGTGGCTGTCAATATCAAGACATGTCATGAATCCAAACCAGAAAGGCTGATGAAGCTCTGGTACAAAGTAGAACTTTAGTATGCCATCCCCACTTACCCTCCCTCCCCATTCTGAATATGTCTGGGGAATTAAAAAGGTTCAAGTTAAATCATTATTTTATTAGTGATCACATGATGAAGTCAAAGCTGAAGGAGAATTTATCCTGTCCCTGACTTCTTTTCCTTTACCAGGATGATTCAGGCCTGGATTTCTTGGACAAGACAGAACAGTAGTCCATGTCTCCTCTCTTTATGCTCCCAGCACTGCTGACTCACATTTTCCTGTGCAAAATCCTTCCCTTGGATGTACATCCAGGACAATGTGTGCTGTACTAAAGCAGATCTGTTCAGCTGAGGCTGAAATCCTAGGTCAGGAAGTCTTTAGGAAAGAAGAAATCTCATATTTCACTCTATAGTTTCTTAGGGAAAAAAAAGAAAGTTGGCATTAAATATTGCTCTCTAGTTGATTTTATTGCTTCCATTGTCTTCTACTCTTTCCTATTCTTTCTTTGACAAGTGTGAAACAAAACTCAGACTGAGTTTTAAGAGCAACTCAAGCATGTCTGGCTCAGTAGCCAAATTCTAATGTACATAGCTGCTCAGTAAGCAAAGGTCTTGTTGATATGCAGTAGTTTGAACCCTTCCCTCAGGAACTGATGGAGCCCTGATGTCAAATCATTATCTACTGGATCTGTGGAGAGCAGTGCTGAGGCTGTCCCAGTGTTTTTAGGGTGGATCTTAATGGTTCTGTGTGGGTAAATGTCAGAAAAAGGTGAAATGTCTGCTTGAAGTTAGTACTCTCAACCAGTTGTTTAATCACTTAATATATTAACCATTTATATTTGCAGTACTTTGGAAATACTGACAAGCATAAAAGAATAAGTGAAGGGTTAAATTAGGAAACAATGCATTATTTTGTATACTGTACTAGGTAGATTTATCTCTCTATAATTTTTTCTCATTCCAAGATGAAGTGGAAAGTGGGCAAAGAAGGATTAATGGTCTCCAGGCAGGGACACAGTGATTGGTGTGATGTTGCATGTGTTATGTTGGTCCCAATTATTTCATTCAATAGCAGGATTTACTTATGTACACCTGCATTTTGGAGAAGTTTTTAATTTGTCATTTGTTGTGACAAGGTGAAAGTTGTTTATTTAGATCAACCCAAATCTTCTTTATCTGGATAATTCTGCTTTGTGTTTAATTTCCAAAGACAAAGCAGAGGTTGTCTTTGAGGATGATATTAGCTGTACCCAGTGATTTTGCATTATTCTGTACTTGGCTTTTTTTACCATAGGTGAAGAGAAAGCCAGGGTAGGGGTGTGTAGATCTTCACTTCATTAACTTGCCTTACCTGGAAACTCTGATTATCATGATTTTTATTTTAATTGTGGCTTTTTTCTGCAGTCTAGTTGCTTCACTGTTAGTCCTGCCTTCTTCTCACAGAGGATGTTAAGGGCTGGAAAATGGGATTTTGTCTCCATTCATTAAAATCCTTATCCTTTCCTTCAGCTTCATTAAAAACATGCTTTCCCTTAAGTCTCCTGGTTGTAAGAAAATCACTAGTAAAGCAGTGCCTGCACTAGATTATTTCATTAGTGCTACTGGATACTGCTACTGCTTAGCTCAGCAGCCACCTCCTTCACTGAGGATGGTCAAGTTATTTCCAAAACATGGGGAACACATATCTGCTCTGTGCTTGGAGATGTAAACTGGTTTCCTTGAATAATGGAGAGCTATATGTTTAAAAAGTAAGTGCTGGCCCACCCCCTTCCTAATTGTTGATTTGTCTTCTGGCTTTGTCAGCTCTGGAAGCCATGTAACTGTTCTGCTCTCTTGCTCAGGATCAGAGTTAAATTAAAAACCCTGACATATGAATACTATTTCTGCTTAAAATGAAATAATTTACCTCACATGGCTGCTAACCAGCTTCAGAAAGTGACAAACATGATGCTACCCGTGTGTTTCAAAAATCACATGCTAATCTGGAAATTTGGTCCCACTGGGTGAAGATCAAATGAACAATATTATCCTTCTGCACTCAGCCACACGTGCCCTGTGTGCACAATCCGGAGGGAAGGTGTAGATAGACAGTGTTTAGGATCTATGAATTGTTAGCTTATTCTGCCCAGCAGGCTGATGTGCTCAGGGTATAAACAGATCAGTCTCCACCTGATCTTCTGCACCTCATGCTTTTTGACATCACCATAAATTCATATTGTGTTTTTATGGAAGCTGTAGAAAAGAAGCAGCACAGCTTTGGCAGCCTTGGCACAATTTTATTTTGTATTGACTGTAATATTCTATTTTTCCCTACACTGCTGTAGTTCTGGGGCTCCTTTTATCATTTTGGTGTTTAAGACACTCTTGCATAGTATGTTGTTTTTGTTAAAGCATCAGTGGTCTTTTATTTACCTGCGAAGGAGAAAATGACTGTTGTTACCATGTGTGTTTGATTCTGCTGCTGGGTCTCTCTCAAGCCCCGTCACCACAGAATATGGGAAAAGTCCCCAGGAAAAAAGTCATCTTTAAATTATTTGAGTTTTCCAAGCAAGTACTCATGCAATAAAAACTGTTACAGAAAGAATTTAGTTTTTGTAGTTTTCTGTCTTAATTTATCCTTCAGGAAAAGAGTATCTCCACATCTCTTAATGGTGTGATAGCTTTCAAATGTGTTGTTGTCTGAACCCTTGATTAAACAAAATGGTGCTGATTGCAGCAGGGTGGCTAAACGTGGGCAGAAGTGGCTATTGCAGCCTGCTCACTAAGTCATTTATCAAAGTTTTATCTGATTTCAGAGGCATTAGGTTTATCAGTCACAGTTTATAAATGGCATGTCATCAGCATCAAACCAGAGCAGTGCCTGCTCAAGTGCTGCTGTAGTGCAAGTGTAAACATCCCCTGCAGATGCACTGTGTCCTTCCACCAGGAGCTATGTCATGCACCACATTGCAACCTTTAGCTTTTTGCTTAGCTCTGGAATTGCTTCGATGTTGGTGTGTTAGTGATCAGAGTTGGATTTCTCCTTCTCACCCAATCTAAAAAATGTTAATGGTTGAAGTCTCGTTGAGAAAAAGCAAAGGCATTTGGTGCAAGGTGTAGAAATATGCAGTGGAATGTGTAGGAATAGACAACTGGAAAAGTTGAAGGTGTTGGGGTCAGCAGGTGATGAAACGATTTGACATTCAAATGGAGGAGAGTTTTATTAAGCCTATACATCCATTTGAGCCTAAATTAACCTTGGTGTTCTTTTAACCAGCCTAAAAGGAGAAAAAGTGCTAAACCCCAGCTGGACAGACACCCTGACTGCTCACTTGGGTTTTGAGGTATGTTTTAAGAATTTCAGCACTCAGTTCTGTATTTGCAAACTTAAGCTCCAAATTATTAATGGTGAGAAGATTGTTTTAGACCCTTGAAAGCATACACAACTTCTTTAAGTGATTGTGAAGGTAAATCTTATTCTCTGGGGAAATGACTTCTGCACAGCTATTTCTTTTATTGCTGTGCTGAATGTGAAGGCATTACTCACTTTAATAAATCCTACTGTATCTCTCAGTCTGTGTAGGCTGATATAAATATCTCCAGTTATGTCATATTACCACCTTTGTACAGCTAATGTTACATTCTTGATGACTGGTGGCTGATAAATGCAAAACCTCATTTGGTTTGTGAGTGATTGAATGCTAACACTGTTTAGATTTCTTAATATACTTGTATTAGCATGAATAAGTAATGAGCATGCCAGGCTTTTTTGAATATTTGATTGTATCTTTATAATGGATTTGTGTCTCTCTCTTTGTGCTAATGTCATTGTAACTTTGTTGGTGTCATAACTCCAAACCCTAGCAATCGATCTTTATCAGAATATCTTAAGTCAATTACCCTCTCATGGCCAAATTACTGTGTCATAATACTTTTCTTATAAAAGTATTCTGCATATTGCATTTAGGATACAAATAGGTACTAATTCTATCTGCAGTCTATTCCTCATTTCCTCATGGTGGCTTCTCTGAGAGTATCGACCTGTCCTGTCTCTGTAAGCACATATATGCACACATGAAACATTAAACCTCTCCTACTCTTTATTAATAGACTGGCTGACCCTTCCTGCTCAAATTCAGCCATTTCTCATGTGCCCCAGACTTCTGCTGCTTCTAAAGGAATTAAGCCCTAATGTTTGCTGTTTCTTGGAAATCATAATCCATCATTTTGGATAGTGACTATTGTAGGAAGAAAATATTAGTTTGCCAGAGACTTCTAGTTATTCCATTACCCTAAAAAGACTTGCACCTGCAGTGTAGTGGATTTTCTTTCATCATCTTGTGTCCTGGTTGCTGACTGACACATTTAACAAGTAAAAGAATTGGAAGAAAAGCTATTTTGTTAGCTTATTACTGGTTCCCAAATAGATATTGCTATTTCTATGGGAACATACCTCAAGAGAAGACTGCTGGACCAGTGATTCTGGCACAGACCAGGGATTATCTGGGTACGCATTGATCTCTCTTAGTGCTTCTGAATTTATGCTTCTGTTCTGAGGTCCCAAACAGTACTTTTGGTTATGGGAAATTCAAGACCTGTTCTGTGCACTTCAGTTCATGACAGACTTAAAACACTGCTGCTTCTTGTCAGATGTTGGATCCATACTTCCAGTTACTATAGTGTAGCTGAAACACAGCCCCAGCTGCTGAATTTAATTGCTGGTTTTTATCAGCAGAACCAGCTGAGCTGGAATATGGGACTACCAGAGGTGGATCTGCCCCTGCTCTTTCCTTTAAAATCAGCAAGCCTAAATGCTTCCCATTTTTTAAGCTATATTAATCAAAATACACTAATAATAATGTAAAGCAAACCAACTCTGCAACAAGGTGCAAACAGAACTGCTGAATGAGGGGAAAATCTCCACAAAATGGGATTAAAATAAATTACTCCTGCCTGCCAGAGGCTGGTGAAGAGATAGTCCTCCTATTTTGCTTTTCAGTCCATTGGCTTAGTGACTTCTGAATTAAACCAAACTTCACAGAGTCTCTCTGATTTCTAGAAAATTTCTTTTTTACTCAGCTTCTCAGGTTGGATCCATGATGTTGCCAGACATCTCCTTTTTTTCTATAAACTTCCAGCCTGGCTTCTGCTGTAATCTGTGCCCCCACAGTCCCCAGTGTCCTACTCTGGCTGTTGTTCCCCTGGGCTGGCAGGGCTGAAGCTCAGCTCTCCAAGGGCAGGACAACCTTCCTGCCTTGCTTCTGCACAGGGCTCAATATGAGCACATGAAGCTTTGGAACTGGGGAATCACACAGCCTCCTTTGCTACCCACCCACAGAACATCCCAGATGAGCTGTTTGCACTCTTTGGATGGTAAACCGAGAGGAAAGCCATCAGATTCTTCTCTTTGTCACAAGCTGTCACCTTGGAGGATGGGCACAGCATCTTTGTCTTCCATGTGTCTCAAAAAGAGAGTATAGCAGGTGAATTTTTAAAAATAAAAGTGAATTTTAATATTTTACGTAATGTAGCACAAAAGAATGTTGTGATTAACAAATGGGAACCTGAGAAAATGGCCTTCAAGCCTCAAAACTTTTTCCATGTTCACTGAAGAGAGTAAAAATGCTTCCTGAGGGTTTCCTCCTTAGATTCCAGAAGGAAGTTATGGAGCACACTTGCTGGGAGAAGTCCACGAAGGTCCATCTCTGCTTTCCTGTGGACCTAAAACATGTGCTGTCAAGGTGTGCCAAGATAAGCCCATGGGACTGTTACAAAAAGCCATAATGAAAACACCTGGAAACACCTCAGACTTCCACAGACTTGTCAGTGATTAATCCAAAGATGGAACTTCAGAAAAAAAAGAGGTGAGCCTTCCTCACCTGTTTATTTTTGAAACCCCCACACCACCTTTCCTTCAGCTTGTAGCCTAAATTCCCTGCTTGCATTCACACTCTGCATTCCTTCTTGCACACCATTTGTTCAGGCCTGTTTCCCATGAATTTTTATTCCATGTACTTATGTCCCATGTTTCAGACACAAGCAGCATGGCCTCTGGATCAGCAACAGCTCACATGGAGTTTTACAGATCTTGTCCTATTAGAACAGGCCATATATTTTGTAGTTTATAGAGTTATGTGGGAGAATCAGAAGGGTCACATCTCCCTCTGTTTTTCCACAGAAGAAAATGAGTGTGGTATAGTTCATATTGATGCCAAGTACATAATCATATTTCCCTCCTACTTAAGAAACCTTAGCCTCAGAATTTTATGGTAGATGAGCAGATGCATTGCATGGGATGTTTTCCAGGTTCCTTTTTAAAAATCTGAGTCACTCAGCATTTGCCATGCAAAGTTCCTTACTCTGTAACAACGTCCCTGGACCATTTGAACGTGCACCAGGAAACATGCTGAGCAAATTACTAGAGTGAATAGCAACATTTTAGTAAAGTTTGTCATTCAAGTTAACTAAGTGACAAGGGTGCCAAAGGGAAAAAAAAAAGACATCTAAAAGTAAGGTCTATGTCTGTACCCACTTTTGAAAAAAGCCTTGCATTTTTGCTTCATGGAATATGCCCAGCCCTGCCCTGTGTGATGGCACTGTGTGGACCAGCTCTGGTGATCGGAGTATTTCATAAACCTGCTCATTTGAAAGAATGAAATTAAGCTGGTGGACAGTTTCAGAGCATTCCTAATTGGACAAAATCCCAGTGTCATTACAACTTTTCTGCAATGCTTTCTATTTGCTCTGCTGGGCGCCGCTCCATTACGCAGGATGAATTTTGAGGATCCTTTTCTTTCTGGGTACTTTCCTTTTCCTTCTAAGTTCTATGCAAAGAGGCATCACTGGGTGTTCAGGCACGCAGGGTCACCCCTCATCTTTGAGGAATTATGTTGCAAGGAATATCCTGAGGTTTACTTTTTTTGACTCTTGTCTCCTTACCACAGTTTACCCTACAAATAGTTTCCCATGAATGATGATTTCAGTGTTGATAATCTCATATTCCATTAATTCTCTGAAGATTTCAGTGAAGTTCTCTCTAGTGAAAATTAATTCATTCTGTTAACTTTAGAGAAAGAGTTTCAGAACACTTTGTAAAAATATGTTTTTGATGAACTGTGTTTATATGAATTTTGGGAACAAAAAATTATTAAGAGTGGTGCATGGCTTTAAATAGCATGATAAGCTTACAGATCACAAGAAGACTTATGAAATCAAGAGTTTTACCACATCCATACACCTATAACTGTCTTTGCACATCTGTTTTGTATTTTTGTATTTTCCCAGCACTTTCTGAGCCACAATTCCAATTGTGGTTTTATTAAATGAGGTAGAAATAGATTGCTCTAGGTGCAGGTGAAAGCAACATCTGGCTTCCTAATGTTATGATTGTCAGAGAATAAGGACAGCTTTTCTCTCTGATTGTAATGTTATGACTCTTGTCTTGTGAAAATGAAGAAAAAGAAAAAGGTATTTTCTTTGAGGTGTTTTGTCTGTGAAAGGGCTTTGTGAGGATATGCCCTTATAGAAATTATTTTTGAATACCCTCTTAAATGCTAGTAACCAAAAGATACAAACTTCAACAACAGGAAAGAAAACCTAATTTCTTAAGAAATGGATAGCATTTCAGTCACACTATTTGAATACTTTTCTTCAATGGAAGAATGAAAGAGGCATTTTTAAAAAGAAGGCTTGACAACAATCCCACTTCTGTGGTGCAAGCAAGCTTCCCAAGAAGTGTCCCTGAGCTCTCTGTGTGATCTCACTGGCAGCAGCTGGAGCAGGATGAGCTGCTGTGCCTGGTAAAACCCAGCCCAGACCCCCGTGCTCACTGCTGCACCTCAGCCTGGCACAGAGAGCACTGCAGTCACACAGACAGAGCTCCTACTCTGAGGATTTATCTTTAGTGTTTGCTTCAATTCTGAGTGATATCTGTCCCATCTGATGAGGAGAAATGCTACCTGCTCTTCTGGAGAATTCCTCCCTATGTTGTGCCTTCTCCTGGGGCACGAGTCAATCTGTATAGCAGAGTTACAGGCCTCAAGAACAAGACCTGAGGGATGAGGGATGATAAACCTTGCAGTTAGGTAGTCCTGGATTCCTGGCTCTGCAGAGCCCACTCTGTGAGCTTTCACTTAATCTCCAGCCCAGATATAAGCTAGAAATCATATACTCCTTTGTTGGACACCTTTTAATTTTTTTTTCTTTAATAAACTGTGCTACTCTTGTCAAGCTTTTTCGAGAATGGTCAAGACACTGTATTTCCATCAGCTGGAAAGCTTTATTTAATTCAGTAGAATGAGATATGTTAAGCTTGAAATTTAGTGTCTGTTTTCCTTAGGAGGTTATGGATTTATATGTTGTAAGCTACTCTGGGTGAGCAAGATTTTTTCCTAAAGTTTCTTGGCAGAGTGGTCCTATGTTTCCTGGTTGAAAATTCCTTCTCCTTTTGATTGCTGAAAGACCATTATCAGCTCTTTTTTCCCTTCCATGATTTAAAAGCATGTTAGGGGAAGTTAATTAACAGTCTGTCCTTTTCCATATTTAAAGGTTTTTAGAATATCTTTAGCTCCTGGAAGAAGTTTATATTAAAATAGAATATTGCATGGAAAAGCCACCTACAGATATTAGTTATCTGGTAAAAGACACAATAAAGGAGACAGTGACTTTCTGTCTTTCTTGATGGGGATATATACTAGGCATTTCCATGGTGATTAGTGTTTTATAAATGTCAGAGATAAATGGTCACAAGGAACTGCTGTAAACAGTAATAAGTGCTGAAATAACGGCTTAAAGAATTCTCCCAGTTTCCCCTTATGATCCACTCCCTGTGAAACTGCAACTTGTGGACCTACCTGACCAAGCTAAGGAGCTCATGTATAAAGCTTGTACTATTTTCTAACCACCTGACACTTCTATATTTTCACTAATTAAAAGTATGTATCACTGTACAGTGGCTCAGATTATATCAATATTTATACGTTATAATGTTGGCATCACTCGTTATCAAAATGTACTCTCCATTTGTGGGAGAATGTTATAATTAGTCCCCAATTAGATAATGGAAGTGATCAGTGCCCCCTGCCAGTCGGTGGAGCCCTGTCTGGAGTGCAGAGTCTGTCACTGGAGTTGGTGTCACGGTGTTGGTGTCAGCTGGTAGGTTAGCAGTGACAGCAGAGTTGGAATGATGATGTTGTTGGCATCATTGTGTAATGTAAAGCCTGTTTGATCTATAAGCCCCAAACTCTATAAAATTGACCAAATCCCAGGCTTTACCTCATACCCAGGTGGTTTTTATATTTGTACCTGGAAGTCCGTGGTTCTTGGGAAGGGAAGGTGCTGCCAATCTGGCTTGAAGCACCTTCTTTCCTAAAGAGGTGTAAATGGAGTCAGTCTCTGTTTACTGCTGTGGAAGTGCTTCTATGCACAAATTCCATTTATTACAATAAATGCACAGTTCAAGGGTGAGGCTTTTCAAGAGAATCATTTCTCATTAAAGGGATGAGCTTAACTCATACCAAGCTGAAAACAGTTACCTTGATTTCCAGTCAAAATAAACACTGGTTAAATCTGTGATTAACATTTATCTTGTTTGTTTTAGAGTGGTATCTTTTCCTAATTTGCCATTGTTGAGCATCTGAATCCAGTTCATTTCTCCTGTGATGGCAGTTTGATATGCAAATTTAGAAAAAAGTGACTTTGTGAATCCAGGGTTTCCAGGACAGAATCAACACCCAGAGCCTGTTCCTGGTCTCACCACAGTGTGTGGGAACACTTTGCCAGTTATATAATATAAACATCTATAAATGAAGAAAACATTTGTAACTTCAGGGCTCCCATGTTCTGAACTCTTATTTCATCTTGTCTGAAGCAGCAATAGTAACACGAATATTTTACCTATTTAGTCTTTTTTTCTCTGCTGTGTTTAATTTTGTTCCTTTTATTGTGGACACCACAGGACTTACAAGTGTGTCCAAAATGCCAATCTGTATGGTTTGATCCTCTGGTGGTTACTGGGTTTGAGTGCCTGTAACAAACTCATTGCTCCAAGTCATTTCCCCTCATTATTAGATGTTTGATGGGATGACTTAGAACCTTGTAAGCTTAAGGTTTTGAGGCAACAGTAATGAAAATAAAAATTACCTCATCTCTTTTGATTGTTATGTGCTCTGCATTAATTCATACAATGGATTTTTTTATACCAAAGTTTTCTTAAGATATGACAAGTGATTATTTCTTTAAGTATGTACTCTATCCATTATTAAATTGATTATTCAAATCTCATTTAAAGCAAGAGGCCAGATGGCAATATTCCAGTATTTGTTGCTACTAGCAACCAAAAACCCCAAACTGAATGATTTTCCATTTTTCACTGTGGATGAAGGGATCTCTTCATTTTACAGGCAATAAAAAGAAGCTACAGCTCACCAATTATGAAACCAGATTGTTATACTAATACTTTATAAAAATCATTCACTGACATTCTGTTACACTTGATGACCTCCTGATGTATGTGATCTAATTCTAGGTTTGTTAACTTGGTTACCAATTATAATTTTTAGTTAGAATAATATTGTCAGGAAAGGAAGGCTTTTTTCTTTTTGTTATTTTGCTCAGATTATGAGACACTAATTAATGCGATTATGACTATTCTAAGAAAGTATAAGAAAAAATAAAATTAAGAAGGGCTCAGAACATAATGTACCTGGTGGCTGGTACATGTGATTCAAGTAAAAGAAATGTATTTTGAGAGTAAACTTTAAAGTGATATAAAAATGTCCTTCAAAAAATAACAACTGGGGAATGAGTGATTAATGTCTCCAGAAGTATCTGTGATTTGGAAAATGGGGACTGAGACAATATATAGAATAGATACATATTTAGAATTTACTTGATGTCTCACTTGTTAGCCTTTAGGAGCCCCAGAGCTGACCATTTTGGCTAAAATTAGCCAAAAAATGACAGTGAGCCAGGGACTCTCTGGGTCCTCTCCTTAATGGGGGCTTGCTGTGTAATGGCAAAAAGCGATGCCTGTCTAACTCATTAACTGGTATCAGACAAGTGATAATGACAATAATAAAGACAAATATGCAGAAGTAACTTTTTAATTTTCATAGAAGGGGCTGTTTTGAATGCAACTAATTTCTTCATATCTACTTGTAAGCATCTAAACATGGTTCATGCACATGTGAACTTTGTCACTGCAGATTTGAAAGCAAGGTATTTTAACAATCCCCTCTTGAAGTTCTGTTTTGGCCATAGAATTAAATGGTCTTGAGGTATATTTATTTTGTTACTTGTTTGTTCATGATTCCCTATGAAATCAATAATAAAATTCCCCTGGCTCTGGCACATGCCACTGGCCCAGTTTTCCTTGGTTGCTTCATAGGCAGTATAAATTTTGGTCAATGGCCTGAATTTCTGCAAGACTTTAGACGTTATATACTTCATACAAGTACTAGATACACTCTTTACATGTTATATTTGGTGTTATTTATTAAATATAAGTTGACCTTTTGCTCACTGTGAGTAGGAGATGAGAAAAGGGATCCTAAATGGCTGATGAGAGATTGCTTTAATGTGCTATTAGGAAGATCTGAGAGGTTGTAGTAAACAGTGTAGCACGAGAAAGAGAAAGGAGAAGCGAAAATTTAAGTACTCTTTTGTTATTTACTGAGTTTAGAGATTTTAGTAAGTTGAAAATTCTCACAAATAACTTTTGAAATAAAATGCTTGGTAAACAGTAAACATGCTCAGCCCCATAAACCAGGAACTGTTTATACTCTGGTAATTTCAAGAAACAAATATTATCTTATAAATGCAGTGATGGCAAAATGTGCTAGCATACATGTTAAGTTTCTAATCAAACATTGCAAAAAATCATTAATCAGTATTTCATAGTTCATTACAGTCTGACTAATTTTGAAATCCTTCATGTAAATTGATTAAATGTCTTCAGTATTCAGATAAATGGGCTTTTGTTTTAAGCAACCTTTACTGTGAAGTCCATATTTCTCCAGGATTGAGTCCTGGTAACATTGACTGTCATGTCTGACATACTAGACAGTTGCCATTTCACCCCTTCTCCTTCCCCCCCTCTCTGTTCCAAATATCTCATTGAGCAATTGTGAGAAAAATATTCTTAAATCTTCTTTAGACATACCAGGTCATGGTTAGAAAAGTGCTCCATCTTGTGCTGTCATCAGTCACCAAAGCCCTTTTTTTTTTCTTTTCTTTTTATTAATACAACTCTGCTTGTATTTGAAGAAACTGCTTGCGGCATAAACTGCAGCCGTGAGCACCTCAGGTTGGTGATCAAGCCTTGTTTTACACAAGAGAATACACATGAAGAATACTCTGGGGGCAGCAGCTCAGCTGCTGCACTCGGATCTGTGTGCACAACCACTTTACCAGGGGAATTGTCCATCCCTGTATCCCCAGTCCCTGCAGCCACTGCCAAATTCCAGTGCCCAGAGAGACAAGGCACAGCTTGGTCCCTCCTAGGCTGAGCTCCAGGAAAGAAAAGGAAAGGCTCTGCTTCCACTGAGCACTGGTAGGGCTCAGATTTTACAGTTTAATGTAAGACTGTGATGGGAGATTAATGGAGCTACTACAGCACATACTGCTTTTTATTAGAGAGACCTCATTCCTTCTGTGTAAACGTCCAACAGCTGGTCTGCATGGCAAGTGCAGAGAGCAGTCTCACACAGTCTTCTGCAAAATAAATCCTCCTGAAAGCAAAGTGCTGGCTGCAAAAGTAATGGCCATGCTCTCGTTTGCTTTACTGGACAGTTGGAAACTTTCTACTGTGAGTTTTCAGCTGGCTTTTCAAAAGTGTTCATCACAGTTGAATTATTCCAGAGCTCGCACAGAATGAATGTAAGGGCCCAAGGGTGGCCAGTATGCATTAAACCCTCAAGTCAAAATCTGACTCCCAAGACCAGTGCTGTTTAGCAGAGGCTTTTTGAGATAAAATGGATGTTGAGTTCTTATTCATATGAACTGGTTGTTTCTTGGAAGTTGTACTATAAGAACCACAGAATGAAGCCCAGTAGATATGAGCCATCTCACAGATGTATCTGCCTTCCTCTTAATCAGTGGAATTTCAAGTGTAAATATTGGATTCAACTGAAGGAACCTGGGATGAGTTCAAGGGGATTTCATGATAATCTTTGACCAAGCTATTAAAATGAGACTTTCAAAGGGATTAGGTACTTGCCTGAAATCCCTTGGAATATCTGAGCTGTGATGCTCAGCCTTGTCTCTTGCTGGATTTTGGTGTACAGCTGATACCAAAAGCTGTCAGAGAGTTCATGAGCATTTTGACCATAATGTGCAGGGGGAGAAAGACATTCTTCTCTTTTTGGAATTTCTCTTTCTGCAGACTCTTTGATCTTAATAGTAAAATTTCATCTGTTTCCTGTCATGTCGGTCTAGACAAAAAAGGAAAAAAATTGGAAAAGGACTATTTCAAGTAAATTGTTTTACACTTAACAGATCCCAAATTACATTTATTTCTGCAGTGTTATTCCTAGGAAGCATGTTATTTAGCAAATTAATAAATCTTTCAGAAGTCACTTACATATGATAGTTGTATTCCAATTTGGTGGCTTCTGGAGTGAATTTTCCTCTAAGGTTTGCAAGTCTTATTTTCACTGGCAATTTTTTTTTTTTTTAAATCTTCAAGCAGCAGCCTGATCAGTAACTGTGCAATAGTATGTGCTCCAGCCTCGTTTCCTTTTGTAATTTCATAGCAGGTGCCTTCAGTAAAGATATTTTACTTACAAGTGTAAGGTGAGCAGAATACAGAGAATCCACCTTGGAGTTAAGTGGGAGATACCAACGTGTATGAGGGAAAAATATTGAAGCAATATGTACTTTTACCTAGCTTTAATGAACATGAAGTTTCGAAACAATTTATCCCTCACTTCAGTAATATTTGTGTCTTTCATAAATCATATTTACATGTATTTTATGGAAAAATAGCTCCCCTTACTGCTTCTGTAATAAAAGTCTTTGCAAATCTGCTCCCTGAAAAATTAAAAGTAGCTGGCCACATCTTTTTGGAAAGTCATAAAGGGGAATTAAGTGCCCATCTCCTATTAACTTTTGACGATGCCTGAGAAAATCTGCCAGAAGATTTCTCACAGATGCTTCCAAAACTAGTGGTTGAGAGAGTGTATTTTGATTTTAGGAGCAAGAAATTTGTTGTTATACTCTGCTTTTTGTGTCAGAGAGGATCTTTACTGGATGATGTGACCATGCCTGACCCTGTGGTGTTTTTTCTTGCTGGCATTCAAATCCTGCAGGTGCTTTGCTTTCTCTGGTGCTGGCTTTGCCCTTGGAGGTGGCTGCAGAGAGCTGTAACTTTCTGCCTGTCTGGCCACGGGCTGTGTGCCTTTGAAGAAATATCCCTTATCCCCAGATTAGTGACTTGATTTCCTTTGACTGTAAATGTGCTTGTTTCAGATCATGATATGTGTATTATTGCTTACTAGTGTGCTTTCACATTTAGCTGCATATTCCATGGGCTGGCCTCTCCTACCAGAGCAAGATGGAGAAATCAGCCTTGGGAAATGGAAGAAAAGGTCTGGGCAGTGGAGATGCTTGGAAGTGTTTCTTGCATGCCATGAATTTCCAGTTTCTTACCTAGTTTGTAGTGGAGCCAGGCAGTGTTATCAAAAGGAGAGGGGGAACACTTTTGGGCAAGTCTATAGCCGAAGGTGGCACCCTGGTTCCCCCCAGGTGTCTAAAATTGGAGAGGCCATCCCAGTTAGAAATGTTCAGGAGAGTTTGCTTTAGGAAATAAAGCAAAAAACTATAAAAATCGTGAATGTTTTGATCCTCTCCTCCGCTGATGAATTTTCTGCCCCACAGTCTGTTTCCATCACTGTCTCCTGGTATATATTGTGTGATTATGTTGCAGAGGAAGGATGGAAAAGCACCAGGCCGGAGTCCCTCACGTTCTGGACCAAACCTGACTAAACTCAGCTCTGCAGTCTCAGAGATTTCAGGTTTTTCATGGCTCCCCTTGCATCAGCTGAATCCTTTACCCTTGGTGATGGCTGCAGCTGCTGGAAACATGGCCACAGTAGACATGAAATTGCTGTAGCTCTGTAGGCAATGAGCTAAAAATGAGCAATCATGACCTAAAACAATCTACAGAGTTGGGGAGTAAAATATTCCAAATGGCTTAATTAAGTCTTTGTACAGCTGAATTGTTGATGCAGAGATGAGTGTCTGAAAAAGGGTTTATTTTCCTGGATTAAAAATTGTGAAGCAAAGTAAAAGAAAATAAAAAATGGAGGCTTGCCTATAATTAATATTTCTTCATATATGCTTGGATTTTTTTTCTCCTCTCATCAGACTTCAAATCTATTAAACTGAAAAGCAAAGCAAACTACTGAAATCTGTATATATGCAGTACCCAATAGTTTGATTTGAGTTAATTTGCTTTGGAAATTAAAGTAAACCATAGGTAGTTTTTCAAATAGAATCAAGAGAAACTTTACAATTTAATGGTGATTTAAGCACTTTTTGTTCTCATTTATACTGGCAAATTTGAGCTGGTTTAGGTGGGAGGACCTACATATTTAATAAAATGTTTCCCAAAAAATTAGAGAAAGTTTCATTTTATCAAAACTGAAAAATTGCTTTCTGAAAATACTGTCAATACACTAATAGGAATTATTTTAAAAGGTTTGGCTAGACTTTGAATCTAAGCAGCTAACATTCGACAAGAGCTGTGTAAAGACTATGTAAATCCAACTTGAGTTTCCATTATTAACCATTAATCTTAAAATAGATGAATCCACAGACATTGGAATCATACACTGATAATTTAATATAAATGTATTAGACTTGCTAATAATATTCTGCCAAGGACTGTTTTAAGCATCTTAAAAAAACCCCAAAAAAACAACACAGACTAATTCATAGTAATAAAATAATTTTAGACAGCATTTTAGTTTGGGGAAATATGTTTTCTGTTGCAGATTTTCCAAAGACAAAAATATTTTTAAGTGTTCTCCTTATGCTGCTATTGTATTTTTACTTTATTGCTTGTGGTTTCTACTTTTGACTAGCTAATGGGAATGTATTTTTTCTCTGTATTGCTATTACCTCTTCCTGCTACTTTCCAGGTCACTAATTTTTCTGCTTAGAGTTCATTCTGCTTAGACCGATATGCTGTCTTTTTTAATGAGGTTATTTCTGGGTTATTAGCCTTCCTGTTATATGATACCTTATGTGAAAGATCTAATTGATGTAAATCAAACATAGCTTGCAGAATAAAATCAAAATGATCCTTTAGATATTTTGTAGTTTCATTTGTATCTCAGAAATTTTGTATTTAAAGCTACTTTTTAGACAAGAGGGTTATATGTGGCAAATAACATAAATAAATCTTTTTTTTCATTCATACATTAACAGGTTCAAAGAAGTGGAAATTGAAGAAATGCATTGGCATTTTGGTTTGCTGAATAAGCTTTAGATGGAAATTGCACTGAAAAGTATTTAGTGGGAGGGGTTTAATTGTACAGTTCAATAACCTCAGTAGCATTTTTTTTTATTAAAGCATTCTTACATAAGCCGTTAAGCTTTAGGTTAATTTTTACTGTTATGTTCTGGTTATATTTAAAACCAGAGTTTGGAAATACAACTAAGACTCTGTTACACCTTGTTGGCACTTTTAAGTGGATTACATGTATGCTGCCTTTTTAGAATTATTTTTGATGCAAATTTTGCAGCCAAGAGGATTGTGTTGTTATTTTACACGAGTTAACAGCTTGCTGTTTGCCACTCGTTTTTGCTTGTGGCAATCCATAGTGTCATAGGGAGAACTGTGTGTCTTTTGTATAAACATTATAACTACATAGGAAAATAAAATGTGATTTATTCTTTTTCACATTGGCTTTCCCCTCCTTTGCCATCGGATGATTTTTTGCCTCAGCTGAAATGTCCTAGTTTAGAGATACGTGAGTGACTTTTATGTATGTACTGTTTTATATTCTTCTGTGGTACCTGTGCATGTTTTACATAATATACACACAAAAGACATGTTGTTTCTTGCAAAAATATCTGGCACAATATAGCCCAATTTATCTAGCTGTGAGTGTGTGTATCTGTATTGCGTTGGAATTTAAAGTTTTCTTGCCAGCTGTCAAGGTTTTCATTTATTTTTTACTTTGCCTGTGGTTTAGGGTTGGATTATACAGCAGTGTCAACCTCTGCTGCCACACCTTAGTTCTGTTTAACGCATATACAAAATTGTTTTTCGTGCAGAAAACTGGGACAAAATTCCATTTTGATCAGCTTTACAGTTCCATAATGAGAGACAGTCTCTAATAAAAAAAAGCCTTTCAAGCTAATAGGATACATTTTGTTTTGCTTTGGTTCAGAGCTAGCAAGCTATCCATTAGTATTCCTGAATCTCTAGAATTATTTTACTTCCCAAGAACTTGGAAAATTCCTGGTTTGGAGTAATACAAACATAAAAAAAAAGTTGGAATATTTGCTAAAACCTGTGCTGATATTCTGAGCCTGTTTAGAGTCAATGAAATATTTTATTGGAACTTGAGTGCTGTGTTCTGGAAACTAATTAGGTCTATTTAATTTACTTCGTGGCTTCACACAAAAATTCCTGGTAAATTTTTGATGAACAGTAGATTGTGTGAGAAGTTGTAGTGAATAAAAATATACATAACATAAAATTACGTCAGTCTAAGCAACAATTTAATATTTACTTTCTTGTTGCTAGTGAACACAGAGAAAATCACAACAGTTCAAGTAAAGACATTTCCCTGCTGAAGGTGAGTGAAGTGAAATGATGATTGTAATGTCAGCTGATTTCCAAGAAGCCAGAGTTTTGTGGTTGTCAAAACCAGACGTGTTTTGGCAAGCAGAGATAGTTGTGGTCAGTTCTAATACAGTGACTTCCAGCCCACCATTTGGACATTGCAGGTTTAAATTGCTGGCATTATTTTAACTGACGTAGTTTTCCCAAAAGTTGCTGCATGATCCATGAAATTTTAAAGTATTGACAGTCTTGTTGTTTAATTTGAACTAAGGACCTCAAAGGACATAGCAAAAGATCTTGGCAAACTGCGCTGGATGAATAAACTGAGATATTACAATTTCTTTTCTTCAAGCATGGAAATTAAAGGAAAAAAGTAAAAAAAAAAAAGTAAAAAAAGAACAAAAGCTGACACCTGGCAGTATATGGAATACCCTCTGCAACATAAAGTTAATCCAGACTGACATCTACTTGGGAAATCTTTTAACAGGTCCATCTGATATAAAAAACTCTTGGGAAAGGTGTTGGACAGTGGCATTGTCTGGCATGTCAGACAGGTGTATTTGTGTTTCTAAAGCTACAGAAAAATTCCTGCACTGGGTGAAGGTGAGTGAAGTTGTGAGTATTCTGGAATGTTCTTTCAGCAGCCTCTTACTGCTCTGTAGTGCTCTGACTGCCAGAAGGTTTCTACTTTACTAAGTCCATTCATGTTGTACCAATGTTGCCTCTTCCACAGGCAGCAGCTGCCATGAAACATCCCCCAGCAGTTACAGAGGTGCAATGCAGTGCTGCTGCATCTTCCCACAGTCCTGGAAACCTCTGGCTCTTGTATAAAATCCTTGATAAAATATCTGGTTTAGTCTTATATGTTAATCCAAGTGTGAAATTGCTCTGCAGGTTATAACAGAACCAGAAAGCCTTTAATCCTCAGTGGTATCTCCTCCAGTTTAGCTGTGTCCAGCCCTCAGGAGCTTGTGCTTTGGCCTCCATCAGGAGCCAGGGTGGCTCAGGGGGTCTGGAGTGTGTTGCCCCTGACATGATCTGAGGAGCCCGTTGGAAGTCTGGAGAACTTGAGCAGAGCTGCCTGTAGTAGGACCCCCCTCAAAGCTGCAAGCACAGAAATAGCCAGAAATTCCTGAGTCTTGCAGAGACTTTGGTCCTTAAATGTTGCCATAGTTGGTGTCTCTGTGGAAGGTGTTGAGATCCACCAGGACAGTGCAGTTGGAACTGTTTTATTTCTCATTCCTGGCTAGACAGTGCTCTCCACTGAGGAATCAAAGCTCTGATATGTAGCCTGAACTGATGGATTGCTGAGCAACACAGTCCTAGGGCTCAACAGGATCTCTTTGGCACTTGGGATACCAGTACATCAAGATCTCTAAAACTGAATCCCTGTAGAACAGAAAATAGTTTATTTACCAAGTTCAGTTCGTTCTAAAGCTTATCTAGTGATCTGTTATTTTAAGAGTAGTATATTGATAACAGAGCCTGTGATAAAATGCTGCTAGAAAATAGGAAGTTTTTATTTATGCCCAGAAGTCAATTTGCATTCTTTTATATAGTTTCTGTTGCTTTCACCCATCTACATGCAGTCACACAACTACTGAGTGCTGGAAGGTCTGTGCATTGCTCAGTGACACAAGACAGGCACTGTAAAACTTCCAAAGCATATTTCCATCCCTTTCTTGTCACAAAGGAGGTGGGTGGCAGACTGTCCCCAAACTGGCCTGTTAAGCTCTCAACAAATGTATTCGAATTCATCCTCATAATGCTTGGTGTGGGAAAATAGTCTGAAGCAGCAAATATTAGTAGCTTGTTCGTCAGAAGTTTAAGTGAAAACAAATGATGAAGTTTTTAGTGCTTTCAACTTGTATTTGTTAATGGTATAGTTTACATCTGGCTGATAGTAAGGTTTGGGTAGTATTAACATTTGAGTCAAACAACACAGATTTATTCACAACATGTGGGGAGAAAAATGGTGACGTGACTTTGTTCTTTCCACACTTCTGATCCATGCTGAAACAGTAATGAGAAAGCAAGTGACTGACTGTTATTTTTTTTTTTAAATTTTGTAATAATTTGAATTCCTTAGATGTTTTGTTACCTTGGGTATTGAAGAGAAAACTTGTTTATAACTTTAAGTCTGCCTTTGCAGGACTTCAGCCCTTTTCACGTGCTTGAAGGAACGCCCAGTAACCACCACACTGCTGCGGAGCATGTGCTTTCTCTACATTGTAGATTTTAAAAGGTTGAATCTTCAAAGCTGATCATGTAGCAATTTTTTGCTTTGTTTTCAAACAGAAGAAAAACTATTCCCTTTCATTAATATTCTAGTCCTGGATTAGGGCTCTGTGTTTAAATGAGGATTTGTGAGGTTCAGACACTTGGAGTTTCAATCTTACAGTTGGAGAACAGGTGTGATGATTCAGGAAATGTCATTTATGTTTCACCTTCTGCTAGAATCACTTTTGTCTTTGGGTGGTTTCAGTTTCACATAAATTTTTGGACATTTGGAAGGAATCCTCTATTTCAGTCTGCTTCCGTTCCTCTCAAGGAAATCTTCATCTTCAAAATAGGAGTGTAATGGAGGGGAGTGTTTATGAGCTCTTTAAAGTGTGAAAGTGTTGGTGCAAATGTCTTGGGTCTTCAGGATTCAGTGGTGAATCCTTTTAGTTTTGTTTGGACACAAAGGAAAAAAGGAAGTTTCTTACCAAATTTATGGAAGTACTTAAACATGTGCTTTTTCAGGTGTGTGAAATGGTTGGCACTTACATCCAGGTCTATATCATAATCTAATAAACCTTTAATCCAGAAGAGTCTTTAAACTACTCTTTCTGAGTAATTTAAACTGTTGTATCTGCCTGCCTGTAAAAGATGGATAATATTGCCATTCACCTGGGAACAATCTTCATTAATAAATTTCGATGAAATTCCATTCAGTCTTTTCATCTGTGCTTGATACAGAATTCTGCAGGTGCAGTCAAAGGTGAAATTGGGAGGGAAGAGGAGGAAAAAAGAATGTCTTACTTCATAGTAGAAGGTTTTTCCCTTTAGTTTTTAACCTACTGACGTATAACTTTGTATGTTCACTCTTCCTACTGCAGCAGCAAAACGAGGCTTTTAAACAGGCTCTGATAACATCAAATGTGAATGTTCTTTTTCCTATGTTGATAGTGATTAAATGCAATAGAGATAATTTCAAACTTGAAAACACAGGCCATGGTTCAGAACTGGGACGTACACTTTTAGAGTATCCATCTTTTTGTCATTTATATTTCACAAGCATGTAAAATTCTGGGAATTCTGCCTCACTACTGTGATTTATGTACAATCCAAAAAAAGAGGGGACCTCGTCTGAAAGACCTCATCTGTCTGTTAGTAATCAAAATAATAGAAATCTAAGCCTTATCTCTTGCTCTGTTTAACTCTGTTTATAGAAACATTCAGTAATCTGGAGATCATAAACCTTACTTTTGTTCAGTTCCCTACTTAGCAGAAATAACAATGCGAAGCACATTTCATTCTCTGGCCAGTGAAATTGTTTACTTTATGGTTATAATTCCTTTTATTTCAGGGATGCATATCGTTCTCCAGCCAGGTAGCACCTCTGTGCCAAAATGTGGCCATTGGAGCCCCCAGTCTCATCCCTGTACACAATATGTGTGTTGTGCCTGTCCTGGAAATCAGCCCTGGGAACCTCCAGGAGAAAAGGCCAGGAGTAATCTGGGATGACTCAGACAAGTTGTTGTCTGATATGTGGGTTGATTTGCCAGCTAAAATTACCTTGGATTCATGATGACACCCAGAGAAGTCACTCTCCTCTTAAAACGTGCTGAATTTCTGTGAGAGCTGAAATGAGAAGGGCCCCTACCACTTCACAAATTCAGTTGAAATAGGTCAAAGGTGCAGTGGTCAGTGGCATGTCAAAGATAGGCAGAGGTAGTTGCAGAAACCTTGCTTTTTTAAGGAGGGAGTTTTCTGCCTTAGTGAGTTTAGGAAGTAGTCAAATATTTCTAAAACTTTAGACAGAAATTTCCGTTATTCTCATTTTATATCTGATAAAAAAGTGATCATGGCACTCCCCTCCCCACCCTGGATTCTGCCAGAGAGAAGGGACAGATGAGCCAACTGATGAACATATTTAGTCTTTAAGTGTTTTAGAACTTTAGAATCACCACCTTTGGGTTCGTCTGCAGATGATGAAGACTCCAGATAATTATGAGTGTCATGTGAAAGCAGATTCTACTTTCATTGAGTTTGTAAGTTTAACAATGTGAATATTTTAATTTTTCTCAATATTTTCTACTGCTTTCCATCGAAGATACTGAGTGGACCAAATTATGCTACATGCCCCGTGAATGCCAACTAGTTCTTTATCCACCTACCATTGGAATATTATAGGTCAATTTAGCAAGATCATTAACAGCAACCATTTTTATTCCCCTTGCTCCTATTTCAAATCCCAGAAGATGAATTCTTATGCAGTCAGTTCAACATGTAGATGACCAATTTATGTTGTAATTCCTAAAACAGGGTGTTTAGAATTTATGCTAGCTATGGCTCGCCAGTACTGAGCATTCTGATTCCTGTTCTTTACTTACATATGTTCTGGAAGGAAGCTATATTCATTTTGGTTAACCTGTCTTTCAAAGATAATTAATTTGTACTTAGAGCATTCAAAAAAATTTTAATTAAAAATTAGATTTATGTCAAGAGGTTTCCTGGGATGCTGGGTTTTCTTCCTGTTTTGTACTGTGTGTACACTTTTTCAGAATGCAGCAGATATTCCACCAACATGTAACATGTTCTGCAACTCTTAGAGATATCCTGAGAAAGTCAATTCTACCTACTGTTTTTTTCCAGATTAGATTGGTTTATAAATTGGTCTGGAATGTGAATTTCCTTCTTTAGTGTGGTCTTTCATTAAAAGCTATCTTTACATCATGATAAAACTTTTCTTTAAAAACAAAATACTTAATTTCATTAATCTGTTTAGCAATACCAATATAATGAGCCATAATATTGATTTTTTTACTTAGGATTTAAAATCTCTATTTCTTTCCACAGAATTAAATGTTTCAAACTGATACTCAACCTCCTTACAGTCCCCTCTTTAATTTAGTTGTTATAATTAGGCATTAACTGGTGTCGGTGGTATAGCCAGTTACAAGCCATTCTGTTCTGCTTGTCTTGATTATCACAGTTTGGATGTAAAGTAAATTAGAATGAAAGACTATACAGTCCAATTACAGATAAAAGCAGCAAACTCTACTGCTGTAATTAGATGCCAGTACTATTTTTCTTAGATATTCTATCTCTGAGGGCATTTCTTGTAGCTACTTTGCTGAAGCTAATGTTTAAAGATTTTATAAATGCTTTGTGTCTTTGTGGCATCATCTTCCCTCCTTAAACTTTAAATGGCGTGTTTTGATGTGTAGGATCTGTCTCTATATATTCCTTGCCCATGATTCATTTTTATTTCAAGCTGATGTAATGTGTTTTCCATATTATGAGTATGTGGACCTTAATAAGCAGGAGTGTTAAATAGTTTTCATCCATGTACTCAGACCTTTCCTGAGAGGAGATAGCTGCTTTTTCACACAATGCAAAATAATCCCATGCATTTCTCCCCTGTCACAGCAGATAAGAGTGGCTGTGCTGAGGGTTCTGCTGTCTCCCACCTGTGTGACTTCCTCACCAGGACAGTTCTCTTCACTGAGCTGTTCTGAGTCTCTGGTACACCTCATTGACAGTCACAAATGTTAAACAGCAGGTTCCAGAGTTATTCATTAAAAAATCTTTTGCTTTTTGGGATATGGGCAATGATAACCTCCTCAGCAGGCAGTGGACTCAAGGCCATGTAAAATTTCTTGACTGCCACTTCAGCATCCTAGAAACCAGCTCTTGTCTTCCTCAGGAATCTTTACAAATTGGCATGCAAGGATCCATAAAGCAGTGGAAGACCATGTAGATTGGATTGGCTTTGCTATATTTTGCAGAAAAAATTTTGCTTCTTTATGAATGGCAAAAAAGCTTTAGCTCCAAAATCACTGAAAAGTGATGAAACCCACAAGAACTGTTTAATACTCAGCAAGGTCACTGCAAATACAATATTTTTGGTACTTTTACTTGCAGATAGTTGTGTTAAAACAGCCTGTAGATGCAAGAAATATTTTATGGCCAACAAAAAATACAAACTCTGCTGTATTCACCTTTTAAGTCCTTGAGGTAAAAAGGAAGTACCTTTCAAATAATTTAGGGAAAATCTGGTGTTTGCTGTAGCTGATCAAAAGCACCTGATGGAATAATTCTTGTACTGAAAAATTCAAATGTCCAGTTTTGTTATGGAAAAAACTTAGATTCAGTTAATATGTTGCTGGAACACTGCATCAAAATAATTGGCTTCAACCCTTTTGTTTTGGCAAAGTTGTTTCAAGTCATTCCAGTGCATTCTAAGTATTACAATTAGTGAGTGTTAGTATTACCTGTGCTACTCAATATTTCACATGCTACAAGATCTAAAACTATTTGAATCAGAGTAAGTTTGCTGAAGAAACAATATCTTCATGACTTTTTTTTGTGGGATAATATTTTACTAGGAAATAAAAATTTGGTTTTTTGTAACCATTGCAGATCCCTTTTTTCTACAGAAATAATTGAATAGCCAGTTATTGAGTAGTTTCCTAGATCTTTAGCAACCACTAATATAAATTGTCACTGACTGTACAAAGTGTTATTCTGTAAAGTCATAAAATTCATGCGCGATAAAACTTTTAAATTAGTACAAATGTTTATCAGTAAGGATAGTGCCAGAAACTATCTCAAACAAGGAAAATGAGGAGCATATTGCCCATTACGTGTGAAATTTGCCCGTTGAAAGTACATTCCACCTGTTTGGATGTGAGGTCAGTGTCACAGAGTCTTAGAGATGAACTAAACCTCTGCAGGAGAGCCTGAGAGTCAGGCTGTACCACTGGTGACTGAAATGGCAGCAACAACTCTCCAACATCACCTGAACGACACACTTGAAACGTCAAAGGCTTCACTGTAAGAGCTTCACAATGGATTTTACATTATTTGGAGGCAGGAAATTTAAAGAAATTATATGTGAGTATCATGGTATTAGAGACAATTATTGGGCTGATGTTATAGCTGGCAGTAAAAGAGATTTAAAAAACATACTTGTATTATTGATGTTTCTTCCTTACACGCCGTGTTTGGGTATGGTTTTAATGTACTGGTAGAGCATAAAAGACTCACATTGTTTGATTCTCTAGGGTAAAGTTAATTGGTAATTTAAACAAAAATGATAATCAAAAAACATTGAGCCAGTTGCATTTTTCAAAGCAATGTTAAAACTTCCTGTTTCACAGCAAAGGTACAGAAAATTATATATGTTGATTTAAGGAGATTCAGTTTTACGTGATTAGTTTTCTAAAGATCATTTAAGGTGTAAGCAAAGCATATATTTTCTTGCAAAACCAAATTGGTCCGACCCCTTGCTAATTTTGCCTACAATTAGTTCAGTGTAATTATCACAGCGTACAATTTAGCCTGCTTCCACAAAAAATTATTGTTCACAGGACCATAAAACTCTTTAAAAATTGCTTAATGAACAACTCAGCCATGAGTATGTCTTAGAAGATGAGAACTGCTATTAAATACGTAGAAGGTGAGGATGCAATATGTGTACATTGCACATTACAAACTTGGTGTAAAACCAACCTCCTGGACACTCTACAGTGTGGAGGGGTAGCACGAGGTCACCAAATGAAAGGCTGTATCCAAACATCAAACTGAAGCAAGGTGACACATGCAAGCTAAATCCTGCTATCTCCTGATTTCCGAAGGCTTGGATTTTCCATGTTAGTGTTATCTTACTATGAACCCAGGCTCTTTTTTCGGTGGGTTTTGTTTGGTTTGTTTTTTCGATGCTGGTGAGTTTTTGTTTTTAATGAAAATGGTGCCATCATTCATATGTGGGACTTGGACTGAGTTACACACTAATAGTTAAGGTAAAATTGATTGGTGCCACTGCTTCCTAAGGCTGGAAGGCCCATATGCCAAGCACCAGACATGGTGATTTTGATTTCTTGTTTCAAGTAAAGGAAATTGATGAAATTTCTGCCAAGAGTTGAATCATCCAGCAGTCCAGAACTGAGGATCAGTTCATAGCAAGAATATTCAGACATGTACACACAGCACCTGTACATTCACCAGGATTGTTTCTTGTCATATTTTTGCTGCATAAATCCAAGGAGTTTTTTTCTGATTTATAATACTTATGTTTTGTTCATAAGAGAAAGTAAATCAGATTTCTCCTGCCATTAATTCTTACAAAGACTGAGGAAATTTTTCCTTGATAGGTTGAAATCTGGTCATGATTTCCTACTGCCAGAGCATATTAAGAAACCGGTTTCCATTGCCAGTTTGTAGCAGGAAAGATGCAATTGAGCTTCAAAATATTGTTTCTATTCTAAGTTTGTCAACAGTGTACAATAAAGTCTTTTGGGTGAGATTTTGAAGATGCACACAATATTAGCCAAAATAGTGTCAGTCATGAAAGTCCCTTTGTTTTTAGTCGACAAAGAGGTAAATAGTGGTTTGTTGTTTTTTTTTAGATCCTACTGTCATTTATTTTAGTACTTTGTGACTTCATAAGGTCTTATTTCCTTGGTTGCCATACAGCCAAAACGTCTTGTGCATGACTCAAGACCTCTTTCCCTAGAAAACTAATGGAGTACCTTTTGGAAACCTTCCAGCTAATAGTCTGCTCCAGATGGTGTTGCTTGCAACTTCTAAGAAGCACAGGAACAGACAGCAAGTGCCTTATTCTTTCTGTCAAATAAACAATCCGTGTTTTGGTAGGTTGGGATGTGGTAAAAATAAATCAAGCTTCATGAGCATGAGCAGTAAGCTGAACTTGTAAGTAGAACTGTTCTACTTTGGAGGTCGAGTTGCCTACTATCAAGTTCAGAAAGGAATTCCAGATAATACCAGCCAAGTGGTGGGCTCAGTTTCTAGCCTGGCTTCTCTCAAAGGGAAAAAGAGCCATGCTTTAAAAAGTGGTGCCTGGAGGTGACAAAACTAGCAGGGTGAGGGCTACTGTTTAAACAGCTCCACAGCTCATCTCTTTTGGCAATTCAGATACTGGAAGTCTAATCATGATATATTGTGAAGCAACTGTTTGCAGTCTGATACAGGCTGAAAACATGGGGAAAGGCAAAACCTTCTGTTTGCTTAAGTAACAGTACATTCACCATGTAATCAAAGTGGTCAGTCTGTAAGAGCAATTATCAATTTGGTTTTTCTTGCTTGTTTATTCCTTGCATACAGTAAAGTACAGTTAGTAAAGATCTATTAGCAATTCACAAGAGTTAAACTCTGAAAAGCATTGTTATGAGTCTGTTGCATAGAAAACAATGGTATAATTGAGATTATTTGCCCATTTCATAGGAAGAGTCACAATACCTGTAAATAAGTTGATTCTAACTTTAATTCTTTGTTTTCCTTGTATGTCCTCAGTGAGTATCATTTTCTTGCTCTTTCAGAAGGCCTCAAAATAGCAGTAATTAATCTTTAGTGATACTGAGTATTCTATTAGCTGTGAATAATAACTTTTACTTTCATTAAGAGGGGTTTTTTTTAACCTCTGAGGAATGCAAAGTATTGTTCTCAATTAGTTACAATGATGAGAGAAATATAAACTGTAGTCATGGGAAAGTTACTAAAAGCAACTCAGACCAAATGTTTAATTGGCATGGACTGGCCTTGCTCCATGTTTTGTGTGCAATTATAGCCACCTTCCTGAAGCCTAGTTTTGCTCTTGTAGACAGTAATTTGAGATTTTTTTTTCCCTACAGATGTTTTTTCTCCATGTACTAGTGATTGTCTGCATAACTCACTACAACTGTACCCGGGTATCAGGCTCAGGGACAAAATTCATTCTTTTTGGAGATCCAGCAGCGAAGGATTATAGGAAACTTCCACATTTCATAAAAAACTACTTGATTAAGCAAAGAATTACATTAATATCCATTGCACCTTATAGATCTTATGTTTGAATCTTTCCACAGAAATGAATGGCAATACTCACATAAAAATTACGTTGGAATCAAGAGCAGTCCCTGGCTCTAAAGCTTTTTCTCTCTGTCATCCCACACGTTACTTTCACCTACAAGAATGACAGTCATGACTATTTATGTTGGAAACTCTACGCTAAAGTCTCCTGGAATTTACATGACCCAAGTATTTAAACAAGTGGTTTTAATGTTTCACAGTCTTTTAAGAATCGGATGGAGTTCAAATTCTCATTGCGATTTGGAATATGAGTTTACCTAATTTCATTGAGGAAATTGGCTTGATAATTTAGGGTTGAGAAGGATATTTTAAAATTTGTAAATACTGCAAAACCTTGTATCACAGTTAAGTTACAATTTGTTTAGAGCAACTCTGCTTCTTTCCAACAGTAGAAACAATGCAAATTACAAGAGATCTCTAAAAGCACGTATGTGTGTGTATATATATATAATATGTGTAAAGACATTTATACATATGCATATTCAGTGTATGTGCACTTGTGTACTCTGTAAACGGTATCAAACTAATGTGAAAAGTAGCAAATAATAGGAATAGGATCAGGATAAAAAAGCAAGAAGAAAAAAAAGAAACCAGTAACTATTCCATTCTTTCTGAGCACATCACACAGAATTGCATTAGGAAAAACAATAAAAAATGTGCTTTTAATCTGATAGTAAAAAACCTCAATAAAATACAAATGAGATCCATTAATGAAAATAATGGATTTTATCCAAACTAGTTAAATACTTAGCTTATTTTTTTTGGTACAGTACTTTCAACCAAATACTGGGTTGCTAGTGTGCAATTAGTACCAGTGTGTAAGTTTAAGAACAAGATGGATTGAAATAGATAGGTGGATATATTCTTAATGATTCCAGGATAGCTGTGGTTAAAAAAAAGAAAAAAGGAACTTTTCATTGGATGGCATCTTAAAATGAAATGGCTAAGACATTTTGGAATGTGTTAGGTCCTGAGGAAATGGATTAATGGGCCAGTAATGTCATAGTACTACCTAAAGGCAGTTTGGTTTAAGAGATACTTCATTTTTGGTCACAAAATTCCTCCTGTGGTCTGAGATTCTGTAATCCTTTTAGCTGACAAGTTGAAATTATTATTGTTTTCAGAAATAATGGATCAGAAACTAGGTTATGAAAATGCATTTACATAGATGAAACATTTTCTGTCTTTACTTTGTCTCATTTTGGTCTTGTGTGTTTTCCTCTGTTTGGTCTTTTGTGTCCTGAAAGACTAGATGTGATTAGAAGTTAAACTTAAATTGCATGGATAAATGATTAACTTATTAGAAATCACAATTCACAACTTAATTTATCACATGCCTCCCTAATTTTTCACATGGTGATTACAAATGGGGGCTATATGAAAAATTTGAGACATATAAGATAAATTGCAAACCCACGTGATGAATGTACTTATCATGCACCTTTTGGCAGCTTTACCTCCTCTCTGCTCGCTCATCCATCTCTCCTGGGACTTATGGAGAAACCTATGAGCAGAGTCAATAAATCACTGAAATTTTAAAACCAAATTCTCCTGGAAATATTGTGTCCCCTTTTTGCCAGGTGCAGGTTTGCCTTGTCCAGTGTCTCTCCTTCCACGTTTCTGTGCAGCTGTTCTGTGGTCACTGTGTGGTCAGTGGCTTTTTGATTGTGGGATGTGGTGATTCCTGAGATTCCAAAGGGATACAGACTTTGCTTTCTCACTCTTTTCCTGCAAGATACTTATTATACACATGGAATGAGACATCTCTGTGCGTGCCTACTCTGGAGCTAGCTAGTTCTGTGTGTAATGAAGCCTTTCTTCCTGGATCATGGTTTAAATTGTATTTTACATGCCTGTGACATAATTTGCAGAAGTTTATCACTGAGCTGTGCTCTAACATGCTTTCAGAGACATTTTTCTAAAACAAAATTTCAACTTGCATGAAAAAGTGATTATGCAAAACATATTGCAAATGATTTTACATAATAAATAAAGGGTTTTTCAATCTCTCTTTGTATGCAAACTGAGAAAAAAACTTTGTATGTGTTCCAAAACAACTTCCTTAGATGGAAAAAAAAAACCCAACAAACTATTGAAAGGAGAAAAGATAAGGAAAAAACTCAGTAAAAATAATTAAAACATAGTAGGAATTTTCTATTATTAACTATTATTGATATTCCAGATATATTGCATATTATATATAGTCACATCTATTATAATATAGTATGTTATTGTTATTATTTATATAATGAATGTTTATGTAATGTGTGCAATTTCATATATTAGGTATGTTTTTAGATATTTCAGTATCACGTAAACATTATATGAGTAACTTTTTTTCCACAATGGAGAGAGCAATGTTACAGTTCCTGTAAAATTGGTTAGAATTTGTCAACTCATTTACATAATATTTTTTTCTGTGCAGAGAGGAATGATTCCTTCATGTCTTTATGTTCTTTGGATAGTAGTGGAACCAGATGAGAGAAATGCTTGTTTTGGCACTTCCCCAAAGAGAAATATAGATTTTGATGTTGGCAAAGATGACTTCAGCAAATAGTGCACATAAAAAGCCAGCATTTCATGCAAGTTCATAAGGAAAAACTACAGAATAGAATAACTTTTATGAAGAAAGTCTATGTCTTACTTGGTGAATAGGTCCCTGTGCTACCATAATAATGCCCAGTTCTACAACTACAAACACTTATTTGTTCAAAGTGAATATTAACATTGTAATTTACTATCTAATTACAATTTTATAGTAATAACTGAAAATGTGTTGTTAAAAAGCATTGCATTCACTGCCTCACACTCTCAGGCTGTTCTCAGCAGCACAGTGTGTGATTTCTGCCCATCTGAAAGGATTCATAGAAAGCGTTGATGTGGATTTTTCAAAGTTTCATTCTCAAACCCTTTTATAAAAAAATGTTTTAGAAAGCTGCTCTAAAAGCTCCAATATCACAATCACTTTGCAGCTGAGGAATAATTTCTGTGAGCTTTAATGGAGCAGGATTGAGCCCTGTGAACAATCAGTTTGCAAAGAAAGTCTTCTTTATGTTAAAGACCTTTGCATTTTATTTCTCAAGGAACAACAAATCTCACTAATTTGAACAGTTCCAAAGGAATGGGTTAATCTTGTAAAAGGTTGTTATTTTTGTCAGCTAATCTGAAAGACTTCACTTAAAACTAAAGAATTAAAAGTCAACTGAAAAAAATAATGTAGTATTAATACTTATAAATAAAGGCATTCATAAAATGTAGTTAGCTGGTGATGATTATTACTAAAAGATGAGATTTTTTGGATAGAAAATTATAGTAAAAGAACTGCAAAAATAAGTTTTACTAGTGATATAATTGGTGTATTTAAAAAATATATACTGACTTAATCATAACTTAAATCAAGAGGAAAATTTTCAGAAAATGTTAAATCTATTAATTTCCATGCGTTTGATGCTGATATGAATTACTGTTGTATTAAATGATATTCATAACTCTTATTAACAATAAAAATAATAATTGATAATTTTACTATGATCATAGTGCAGACTGAAAAGTAACTGAGGAGTTTCAGGGTGTAAAAATCCTGATGCATCTCAGATAAAAGTATGTGGTACCTGCCAACAGATAAATCTCTCTTTTAAGACCTAACCTAGCTAATTATAGCAGGATGCTTGTGGTAAAGATGAAGTAGGCCTGTAGATTTCATCTCACACCTGGACTATGTGTGAGTACTTACACATGCCTCTTTAATAAATACATGTTATGGGCTTCATAGGGCTTTTTTTTTCTGATAGGCAAAAGAAAGCACAATTTTGCAACTTAGAATTTCGTGTCTTTAATCATAAAGCTAAAAATGCTGTCATAACTCAGCAGTCAATTATTGTTTCATATGCAATATGAAGCATTGTGAGTTCCACTGATGGTATCAGATTGCTGCCTGGTAGAGTACACTGTGATAGATTTTTCCCACTCTCTGTGGATAAATGCAGTACCAAACCCCAAGCCATTGTGTGCTATTTACAGAAGAAATTAATCATTCTTTCTTATTATCAATAAGGTTCAAATGTAAATTTCCCTCAGACACAAGTGTGCTTTTTGTATGACATTTCCCCTAGAAATCCTTTCTGCTGGTCTTGCTTCTGAGAGAAAGGTGAAGGAGCACCATGACCATCGTTTCCAATCTTCCTCTTGTCATTTATGCCATCACAGAAAGAAAGGCTCCAGAGTTCAGATGGGAGAAAGCAAGCAGTAGCTTGGGGAATAGCTGATATTTAATTGATTTTGTTGCTTTGCTAAATTGATTGTTTTCTTGCTAAGGAAATGAACAACTGTGCACCATTCTTTATTGTTATCAGCTGATTGTACTTGTTTTACTGCACAATTTTGCCAGAAAGGGGTTTTTGCAAATATTGTGCAGTGGAATGAGTCTGAACTAAAATGAGTGCAAACATTTAACGTTCACAATGCAGCGTGCACAAAAGTCTGCGAGGATTTGCAGATAACTTTGCCTAGATAAGCAGTTTTTAAGCCATCATAAGATATAGGCATTCAGCCTCATGAAATTATGCATGGAACAGACTGGGTTTGTTGAAGAGCAAACTGGCATCTGTGTAGCTGGTTAGATGTAAGGTGGTACCATTATCAGTGGAGGCTGATACAGGTGGCACTGGGCTAGGCAAGCAGCTTGAGGGACAGTCAGGAGATTTTCAAGGGACAAGAGAGATTTTTCCATCTAAGTAGAATACAACTCATTAACCAGAACAAAACCAAGCCAAGTGCATGTGAGGAGTGGGGCTCTGTGTCCCTGGGTAATGCTACTGAAAACTATTAGATAGTTGTGGGAAGGGCTCCCTGAAGAGCTCATGTGTGAAAGTCTGCTGGGAATCCTGTCTTTTTGTGGGGTATAAAATCTTTTTGTAGGGAAATGCTGTATTATTTCTCATTCTTCAGAGGGACTTTGTTTCTGTGAAAATCCTGCTAAGACAGCTGCAGTCATCAGAGAGACATTTGCTTGTAAGGTCATCTTCTGTTGAAAGTGTTTTGTCACAGAATGGAGAGGACTACTTTCGCTGCCAGAAAGCCACTTCAAAAGATTGACAAGAGAGATAAGAGAGGATACAGAAACTTTGGAAGACATTCTTTTAACCTTTTAATATGGTGCCATCTTGGCAATAGCAAGTCTGTGGCAGGATTAGTTAGGGACCAAGCATTTCTGGAATTCTGTTCCTTTTATTTTCTTTCTTTTCTCTTTCCATTTGGGATATCAATTAACTGCAATTTCACCAGGGCAGTAAAGCAAGAGAGTAAACAGTAAATAAGCAGCAAGCAAATTAAAAACAGTAATGAACTTTATGAATACGGGAGCGTTATAATGTTTGAAATGCATTTATTTTGGAGCTTTGCAAGTTCTGGGAAAGCATGATGACTTTGTGAATGTATTGTCTCGTTTTACATTATACAGAGACTCTGTTTATTGGCCCTGGAGGCTGACAAGGAACTGTCACCTGTGCCCAAACATTTTCCAAACTGTGGCAGCAACAGGCACGTTCATTGTGCAGGAGAGTTGTAGATCCACGTGGCCTCAAGGCAGGAGAGAGGAGCAGACTTTACCCTTGCAAGGAAAAACAGGTTAAAATGGCAAAATGATCAGGGCAGTGGATTTACTCACATGGCCAATCTTCATGGAAACTGGTGCTTCTGTGTCTGTGCACCCCTGCAGGAGAGCCAACTGCTATTTAGGGGAAGTTTGTTTTGGGAACTGAATACTGGGCACAGGAGAGCTCGTAAGAGCTGGGAAACCTCAAGATATTTAGTTTCTCTATCAGTTAAAGGAATTAAAAAATTAATGTTTATAGTGCATTTTAGCATGAATCTTAGTTACAATTTGTATATGCATACTGAGAAAAGAGTATGTTTAGATTAGATGTTGGAAGAAATTGTTCCCGGTGAGGGAACGGGCGCAGGTTGCCCAGAGAAGCTGTGGCTACCCTGGAAGTGTCCAAGGTCAGGTTTGACAGGGCTTGAAGCAACCTGGGATAATGGGAGTTGTCCCTCTCCATAGCAAGGACCTGGATGGTCTTTAAAGTCCCTTCCAACCCAAAGCATTCCATGATTTTGGGATGGGAAAGCATTCATTGTTTTTTGGAGCCACTAAATAAAATCTAATAGAGAAAGGTGAAACAGTGTAGATGTGTCCTGCATTAAATAAAGTTTGTGAATATTTTGAATTATCTAAAAAATAGTTAAATGAAAGCTTACACAAGAATACACAGTTGTGCAATCCCCCAGGGTTTGGCAAAGGAGAGATTAGTGTTTTACCTGTTGATAAGTTCAAGGTTGATAACTTTAGAAAAATGTCAGTTTTTCATTAAAGAAGCATTTTCCATAAGTGAACATTGTGGTCTATAATGTCACTTCCACGGTTTTTGTGTGGCCATATCGACAATAAGGGTAGACTTTCATTAAAGTAAGGCCTGAAGCATACACAGGTAGATTTTATTTTAAGTAGGACTATCTATATAGATTATAAGAGGAAAGTTTTGTAAATGTTGTATTTCAGGAGCACTGGGAAGCAATTAGAATCATCCATTTAGTGAATTTTGGTGGTCAGAAAGGCATTAGCTAGGATCAGGTTTACTCATTCATCATACCCTGTTACTTATAGATAAACAGGGTGATATGGTGTCTTGCTAATTCTCAGATATCATTATAGAATATAATTGTGTTCTTGAGATGCTGTTGAAGGCCATTTCCAATTACCATTGTATATAGGAAACATAGGTTAAAAACATTGAGGTTAAGTGTGGCACAGCAAACACAAAGCAATCATTTCTCCAGGTGTGTGGGCTACTTTGGGAGCATGATTATTTCTGTGTGTGTGCTCTGCAGGAGAGAGCAAGTTTGTGTATTGAAAACTTGAACTGACCGTGACACTAACAAAAGGTATTTGGCTTTTTAAAGATAGAATTCTATATGTCAAAATCACTAGGTTCATTCTACTGCCCAGATGAGTCTGGGAATGTGCCAGGCAGCTAAAAGCAGTTGATGAACCCCAGAAGAAAAGTAGTACATCAAAAGCAAGAAAGCTTTTGAAAAATTAAAAAAGTGGGGTATATGTAGGGATGATCATATAGTTCTGAAAAAGACCTTGATTGCCTCACAGAGGTTGCTGTGTGCCAGCATATTAATAGTCAGACTCTGAGAGCTTTGCACTTTGATTCTAATGAATGTCCCAGAAGTTTGGATGTTTATATGAACATTATCTCTGTCTAAAACTGTGAGCTTAAAACCTCAACTCTGCTGGGGCTTGATGTGTATCCTTTAATCTAGACTCTGTATTGATGGGATTATTCACATGAATGAGGTTTTGCTGGCTTAGTCCCAGCATTTATGTAATAGATTATATCGATGTATTTGCTCCATCTTTGGTCAGAAGGATTTCAGCTGTGGTTTTGCTCCAACCCATGGAACTCCCTTTCCCATGAGATTGTCCAGTAAGGAACAAGGGTTAAATGCTGCACTATTCTTCCTTACCACAAAAGCAAAACGCAGATCTCAGATCCTCTCTTCTGCTGCTTTCAGCTTCATTCAGAAGTGTGATCTGATACTGAATTGTTCTCTAATTAATTAACTAATAAATTGCTTCAAAGGCAAGATCCCCATGTGCCACTGAACTACCCATTCTAGAAGCACACAAGTTCTTGCTGAGTCTTGGGGCAAAAGAGAATGAAAAGCTTTCTGTAGGCTTTATGTACATCTTGATTATGTGTTCTTGAAGTGTTTTCGTGACCACTTACTAATATTCTTTTGTCTCCTTACTTCTGTTTGCAATGCCTGTAAGATAATAATGTCCTTATCATACTCCAGACCTTTTGTGTCCCTTTTTTCTCTGAATTTAGTCTGATCTCTTACTTGGCATTATGGGTATGCGGATCATTCATTTCAAAAACATTGTCAATTCCACTGGTATCAAAAGGACTATTAGAATGCAATTAGTGTGCACATACCTAAGTACCTGCTGAGTTGTAGCTTTATGCATTCAGAAATATGATGTACTTGCAAAGTCCGAGGATTTCAATCCACATCAGTTGAACTGTTCCTATTTTCAGTAATGAGATTTTGAAAAGGATCTGCATGAAAAAGGTTTAAGCTACTTATACAATGGCCAATTTCAGAAAGTGCCTGAAAAAATGGTTACACATAGGAAAATTAATGTTCCTAAGGAGTGTTCAGACCTGAAAACTACAGCAGATGCCACAGTAGTCATCACAACTTGTATGCCATGGGCTTTGCATGACTGTGCTTCTAATTTATCAATTCTCTTGCATCAAAATCTATTAAATAGGTATATGGTTCATTATTACATACAGAAAACCACATTAAAAGAAAACCTTGCAGCTGGAAAGTTAGTAATACCTAATTAAAGTAAGAATTAAGTTAGTAGCCTTTATTAATCTCCTTTGTCTGCAGTTACAGTGCTATACCATGTTGGAGACACCAGGCTATAGAATTTGACTCCTAATTCTCATGCGTATTCTCTGTTTCCATCTTAGCTGTTTATTGGAGTACTGTTGCTGCATTTTATTTCATGTAATTCCTCCACCCAGTCTCTATAGTAATCCAGTTTTTATGTCCTCATATCTTTTATTTTTCTCCCTAGCAGCTTGTCTGATCTTGGCATTATTTCCAAAATTTGGAAGACAAAGGAGGAGGGGGCTGAGAACATACTGAGGTTCACAGTGGCAGGAAAAGGGTAATGCTCAAACTGGAACTGGGGAGGATCTGCCTGGATTCAAGGAAAAAACAAATTTGCTAAGAGGGTAATTAAGCTTTGGACCTCCACAGTTGTGCACTCTCCAGTTTATATAGCTTTTCAAGACCCAGATGGACAAAACCTTGAAAAATCTGATCTGAATTCTGGACTGACCCTATTTTGAGCAAGAGATTGGACTGTAGACCCAGCAAGGTCCCTTCCAACCTGAGTGATGCCACAGATCTGTGAGAGCATTGCTGGGGCTCTCTGCTACAGCTTTGTGAGTTGCTATTAAACATTTGAGAATAGGTTTTCCTTTTTTCCTCCAGTTTTGGACTTGCCTAATTTGATTTATTGAAGAGAGTTGTCCCTCAGGTTCTTTCATTATTTTCATTTCTTTCATTACTTTCCTTTTACAATTTCAACTTCCCCTCCCTGCCTCTGTTTCTTATACCTTTGCCCTCAAGTTTGGGTATTGAGTATTTAAAGGAGTGGGTTGCCAGATTTTGCTAACCCTGGCAAAGCATCTTTGTTGCATTTTTGAAATGATCTGTTTTGGCTGCAACTTTGAGAAAGTACTAATAATCAGGAGGCAAGCACTGAGGGGAGAAAATTGTATCCTGATGCATTGTAACTCCTTAAAGGGCAAATGAAAACTGTGTTGTAATTAGAAGTCTGAAGAGCTTCATTTCTGATAAAGCTGATTGGGGGCTTCAGCTGGGATTTGAATCAATAAGGGATTCCTAGTAAAATGAAGAGGAAAATGTTTTTTAATCATAGGGGCTGAAGAGATTCTCTGCTAAACTTTCCTTGGAAAAAAGGTTTGTACCAGGTGTTTGTATGCTTCTCTTGCTCATGGATATGAGAATATCTGCCTGGAGATGCATGAGGGAGGATGCATGAGCTCACACCCCTGAAAATATAACATGCAATTAAGGAAGCAAACTCAGTGTTTGAAATAAATATTTAGATATAGATAGAAATATTTAAAACGGGAGATGAAGTTAATTGTGAGGGCTTTATGTAATACAGTCAAAGATTTTGGTTTAATCTACTAATTTGAAATATACTTTTATAAGAATTTTTAAGAAGAACATTGATATGGCATATTTCTTTATATTATACTTGTAAGAGATTAATTTCTTTACTGCTACATAATTTACTTTACAATTTTTAAAATGCTAAACCAAGTGCAAAGGCATTGAAAATACTTTTTTAAATTATATTTTTTTAAATAATTTTGGTTTTTCCAGAATAATGTTTCTCAGTACATTGGTATTATGTGCAATACAAGATGAATTAATTGAGTTAGGCCCACACATTATTGATTACTATCCATCCTTACAACTATTTATAGATATACTTTTTTCATGTTTCAAATGTGTTTACATTTTCTCAGGGGTTTAACATCATTGATGTTTTCAGAAGTATTACTGCACCACTCATCTTCAGTAAAACATTGCCTATTAATAAATAGTTCAAAATCACTAAGTGAGGAAGAAAAAGTCTTTTTGTTCTCTAACTGGGATTTGGTTGTTGAATCTCACTTTGAAATTTTGTCCCTTGGTAAAGGAATCTGAACCTGTTTTCATTCGTTTTGTAAGGAGAGGATTGTTTAGACAGAGACTCTGAAAAAGTGGGTTGGAGAGCAAGGGAGTCACTCAAAACGTCTTCAGTGAATAAACATGTAAAATTCTGTGTGTCACCAGCAGGGCTGATGCTAGGGTGTCCCAGGAGATGGGGTGTCAGGAAAAAAATGGTTGTAGCTCTCACTGCCAGTGGTACGGGCAAAATAACATAATAATAAAAAAAACTCCAAAGCAGCAGGCACTGGTGGTGGCTCTTCCCCTCACGCGGCCTCCATGTTCCTGCCAGTGCTGCCCCCCTGGACCTAGCAGGGCCTTATTGCCACCAAATGGATCCCCCCCGGGTATGCAGGCTAAAAGGTGTCCATGCTGGAGCAAAAGAGGGAATTCTACAGGGAATTCATCACTGTACAAGCTGCTGAGAAGTAGCTCTGTCAAGGAGGGCAGACAGGCAGGTGTCCCTGACCAGCAGCATGTCCTGGGAGACAAGGCCAGGGGATCCTGGGGTGCACTTGGGAGAGCACTGCTGGCAGGTCAGGGAGGGGATCCTGCCCCTCAGCTCAGCCCCCTGTCCAGCACTGGGCTGAGGGAGCTGGGCCTATTTAACCTGGAGAGACTCAGAGGGGATGGACCAGGATGGGCCAGGCTCTGCTCTGTGGGGGCCAGGAACAGGACGAGAGGCAATGGGCAGAAACTAGAACACAGGATACCCCTTCCACCTGAATATCAGGAAAAACTCCACTTCCAGGGTGACTGGAGCAGACTGCCCAGATTCCTTGTGCAGTCTCCCTCACCAGAGACATGCAAACCCTACCTGGACACAAGCCTGTGCCTTGTGCTCTGGGGTAGCCCTATTTGAGCAGGAAGGTCGGACCAAATGACCTTTTCTGGGCCCTTCCAACCTTACCCGTTCTGTCACTGGGAGAGGATACACAGCCCAAAGCCAATTTAATTGTGTGGTCTGGTCTTTGTGTCTTTTGAACCTGCAGTGTGCTGCTTCCTTCTCTTTTCTCCCTAGATCTCAGAGGCATTTCTTCATAGCAGCTCTGTGTTTAGGCAGCTACCTCATCATTATTCATCTAAGTCATCAAAATTGTAAAAAGGACTAAAAACCCTGATGTGTTATAAATAAAATATGAGAAGGAGGACAGTAATAGAATAAGAGTTCATATATTTGTGGGAATACCCACCCAAAAGCTCTCCCACAGCAGTTGCCATGTTTTCTTATTGTTTAAATATTTCAATCAAAGAATGAAATGCAATAGGATCAATAGTTGGAGCTGAATTCCTATAGATGTTGTGTGACAGTATATGTACTAAATCTTCATTCAAAATTTACGCAGTTTGTATTTCCTCCACTGTAATTGCCTCTGTACTGTGGCTTTCAATAGCTGTAAATTAACTCTGTCATAATTGCTCTCTTCTTTTTCTTGAATATTTCTATCCTTGCTGTAAATTGTATTTCTGTTGCTTCCAGTATTGATATTGTGACGTGTCCACTAAGACAGCACAGTATCTGGAGATGTATATATCTTCTTGGAATAATTTTCTTTTACCCTCCCCATTTTATTTGTTCAGTTGATTTCTCTTGCCTCTGAGCTCAGTTTGGTTTAATTTTTGTTTATTTTGTACAGGATTCCAGACTCTGCATTGAGATGGACACTGTATAAATTAATAAATAAATTCATTATATGCTTCCTTTCAGTGGGTTGCTTGACATATCTGTTTTTCAGAGGTTTTTAAATCTTCATAATCTGTATAAGATATCTTTAGTTACATAGGATTAGGAACAGTATCATATTTTTAACATGTACAGGGTTTCCCATAGAAAATTGTTTACTAATTGTTAGAATGCTGTGGGATATTGGATACTGAAGTGTGTCTCAATAGTTGGAATGTAGAATAATGGTTCGATTTAAGACACTAAGGGTGTCTTAGCTATGGTAAATGCTTGTTTTTGATGCTGAAAACCTGTTTGTGCTCAGAAGGTTTTTAAGGACTATTGTATACGTAAATATAGATGCATCCTGTTTGAAATATTGACATTCCTTCAGTATTGTTAAGAGCTTTCACAGGCAGAATTGTAACAAAACAATGTCCGATGTATTGGTTATGGCCAGTTGCATTGCTTTGGCATAACCAAAAGCACTTTGATGGAAAACCAGGGGCACTTCCCATTAAAAATTTTCTGATTTGCATGATTATTTTATGTCAAGGTATCAAGGAGACAGGTGAAGAAGTAATCAGCAAAAATTGTGGCACCAAATTAAGCCATAAATAGCTCAGAAAGGAGAAGGGACTGCAGCTGAGGCAGACAGCAGTTAGAGAGTAACAACAAAGTTTGTTCTGCAGGAGAGCAGGGAGATTCAAGATGCCCAGAGATGTGAAAGTGTGTGTAACGCTGAGGTCAAAGATGGCATTTGTGAGGAAAGGGGAAAAAGTTTGCTCTGATGAACTGTATAATCTCAGGGATTTCCCTCCTCATAATAAAGTCAGCATCATAAATTGCTCTCCTCACAGAGCACCACATTCTTCCCGTGCTCTAAACTGAATGAATAGGTTCTGTATATGATCCATGGATAGCAATTTTTATTGCAATACTCAAAGTGAAGGTGGGAAGAAAGGGGAGGCACAAGGAGATGGGTGATGTACTGATTAATGTGTACAGAATGAGCAGTTGGCACTAGTTAGTCACTAAGGTGGGGATGTCACAGCTGTCTTTTGTAGGTGCTCAAAACACAAGGTGTGCCACCATCCTGTGATCTTCCAACTCCATGTTTTGTAAGGAACCTAATTAGACAGGTGATGAGCATCCACTGAAGGCAGTGTGGGAGGCAGAGGAATACTTCTGTATCCAGTGGGGGTTAAGGTCTGACCAGATCATTATCAGCACTGAGAAGAGGGAATGCTTCTAGGCGTGCCCAAATGTAAACCCTCAGGTATGTAAGGAGCTCTCCATGAAAGAACCATTGATGGCTATGATGTTGGCAGCCATGGTCCATAAACTGTGAGATTAGGTGCTAATTGAGCTGAGATTCTGAAGGATTTGAATTCTGCATTAGTGCTTGTCTTCTATCTAAGACTTCTAATGGCTTATGGGTTTAACCTTAAGCCTTTAAACAACTTCTTGCTACCCTGGAGAACTCTTTCCAGTCGTGCAGTTAGTTCCTGGGTAACAAAACAGATATTTCAGTAAAATCTCTGCATCTGGATCATTGTTAATACATTCATCAAATCAGTTCTCTAATATCTGTGGTTTCTGAGACCAAAGCCTTCTAGAGCTCTTGACCTCTGCTGGAAGAAAAGGTTTATTTGCCCACGTATGACCCATATATGACCCATGCAGATGGCAACAGGTATGTGCACACCATCCCTTTCATGATCCCAATTGTGTTTGCTTTCCAAAAGACTGGAAGTCCTGGATGTCTCTCATTTATACTTGGATAATGTTGGCAAGCCTAAGACAATGGAGAATAGTACCTAGGTTCTTCCAGGGTCTGTTAGAGAGAGGTCAATAAACTGTGAGCTGCATTCACTTCATGTAGTCCTAGTATGAGGTCCTTAGTTGTACAAAGCCCTCCAGCACAACTGTCTCATTGTTAGAGGGAATGCTGTAGAGGAAGCAGGGCCACATTTTTGCTGATACTGTTTCATGATATAAATAAAATTTTTAAAATGACACTTTTTTTGGTGCTTTATAATTATGGTGTCCTTATATTGAATGGATAGTGTTTTGATACAAGACCTTACAGCTAAAATAAAACCAAAAAAATGTGTGGAAAATTAGTTCCTAGTTACAAAATATAAGTTGTTCAAAAATGGAGAAGAGAGGGGGAAGAATCATGTGTTCAGATACACCAAGACATATTAAAATACAGTGGTGCTGTGCACCTCATATACAGCCACATAAACCAAGACTAAAATACCTTTATTTGTGGAGGGAATACATGGAAGCATTTCTTTCGACAGCAGTTTGAAATTTAAATATTTGGAATCACCGCTACTGGAAGTAACCCAGTCCATGGCTACAGGGATAGTCAGGAATCAGGAACATGGTGATGAAAAGGAAGAAAAGGTACAAGAATGGGAACAGAATTAAAATGGTGCAGGCAGGCAACTCTTTGAGTGGCAATGTTTCCCATTTCTTTCCTAAGCACATCCACACTTAGTTTCCGAGAAAGCAGGAAGGACACATAGGCAAATTGCCAACCAGATGGTGCAATCGAATACGAAGAATGCTTTCAGAAGGGCAGTATAACACAGAATTTAAAAATGCTATCATTTGCTTTTCTGATACAATATAAGACAAAATTCACATGGAAAGAGTAAATGTTAACTATATACTAGAGCCTTCTAGTCATCTTTGTGACTTAGCTTCAGGAAAAGTCCACCTTTGAGCTCTCCTGTGGTATGCCCTCCACCAAAGCAATTTAATGTGTTCCAATTATGTGTTTCTTGTAGATTTTTCAAAACTGCCTTATTATTTCCTAAATATGTTTCTGGGAATATACAAAATCTGATTGTGAGAGAAGGGTGAAGCCCATTTTCAGGACTTCTGTAGTTGCTATTCTTACATAACATGAAGAAAAGAAAATAGCATTTGCTATGTAAGCTTCTATATAATCACTAGATAAAGATAATATCAGTGCGGAATTAGTGGCAGACCAAGGAATTATGGTATTTTTCATGTTATGTAATTTCCAATTTAGGACTGAATCTATGTGGTGCGTATTGTTTGCATTTCATCTTTGGAATAATTTTCTATTCTTTCTTACTTACAATGTATTTTTATTTCACTTACAGTGTATTTTCTTTCTATCATAATTTGTTTTTTTTCAAAAGCAGTCTGAATGTCTATTGCATAGATTATGCATATATAGAAATACAGATTCCCACCCTGTTCTTCTGACTTGCTTTTAAATTTTGCAATATACATATGGAAATTTATAAAGATTCGTAGCAAGAATGTTTTATAATATTTTTAAAATGTAATTTTTCTTATTAGTAGCACAGTTTTGATTATGTGATTGGATGTAACAATTTTATGTCAATACATAATCAGAACTTGACAAATCTAGTCGTAATTGAAGAGATGAAGCCATATCCTGGCAAAAATGTAGGAACCAGCCATCTGTCCTGATGTCAGCCTTTTTGTTATGTATTTTATGTCTATATCTTGATGTTCTATAAATATATATATATATATATATATATATGGCATATCTATCCTCTACCTTAATTCTTGTGAATGGCTTCCAAATGAGAATCAGCTACAGCATATGAGCATTACCTTCATGAATCTAAACAAGAGCTGCTGCCTCTTTTCTCTGCCCAGTCCTAGCTGGTCTTTATATACTCTTGTTGAAAAGCGTTTGTGGACTGCAAATAAATCTGGAAATAAAAGGAAGTTTATAATCCATTGAATAAAATTTTTATTATTTAATATTTTAAAAACAATTATTGGAGCACTTTTTTGTGTTTTCATTATCTGGATTATGGAGAACCATGTTGCCATGTTTTTTCTTAGGCTTACTGATTTCCGAATCTATTTATTTAGATTAGAGGGTTGTTGTTTTATTTTCAGTGCTTGAAAATCCAGTCTGGATTGTGACAAAGCAAATGTGATGTTCATTCTTTCCTTCTTGGAAATCCCATTTGGCTATAAAGTTTTTACAGGTGATTTTTGACATTGATAGGCATAGAACAAGCTCTGTTGTATTCATATTGCGTTCCCTGTAGCACATGTATAACCTTATTTTTTTCCCCAGGTGGGATGAAGAATATTTGAAATCTTACCTGTAATGGTAAAATCTTCTCTGAGCTGGACAATCTGAGACAATGCTGCTGTTCAGCTGGTAGAACTGCATTGCTGATTAAGGCAGTGTTGGGGCTTTTTGTAAAATTCATATTGCTTCTGGTGGTTTTGCCTGCTGGTGAGAGAAGCTACTCGCCATTTCACTTTTCTGGATTCTAAACACTTTGGTCACTGTTTCCAATCAGCTTCAGGGTTCCTCTAATCTTTTGCGTTAAGTTAAACCAGCCATTGCTTGAGATTTTGTGTATTTGTCTGGACCGGGCACAAACTTACTTTTGCTTACATCAAGGTCCCCAAAAGTTTTGTCATTGTCCATAATAAGTAGTTTTAGCCCCAGGTTCTCCAGGTAACACCAAACTTCACTCTTGGCAAGCTTTTCTGTGAGAGTCTGGTGTTATTTCCTACAGAAAATTCTGACAGAATTAGTTGACAACTCAACTTGGATAAATAGAAGAGCTTGATGTCATGGTCTGTGTGAAAATAACATCTTGAAAACTTAGCTGGACAGTTGAAAAAAACAAAGAGCAGGTAATGTTTTTTAAAAGAGCCAGAGGTAACATGGTGTTGATGTGATCAGTGTTGGTAGTTGTTCTGGGGACAACTGGGCACAATGTGAAATAACAGAAGTTAAGTAATCCCCAACTCCATTGATTTCAAGTCAGAAAAAACCACACAGAAGCTGAGATAGGAATGATTATGACAGAAATAGAAGACAAATTGGAAAACATGACTCTGTGTAGAGCTCTGGTTTATTCTGCTTCTTCAGTGCTATGAGTAATTCTCATGCTCCCATTTCAGAGTGAATATGTGAAGAGTGATAAAGGTGATCAGGCTTCTGGAGCCGCTTCCATGTGATGAAAGAAATTTGACAATCTTCAGCCTGGAGTAGAATCACCCGACAGAGAATTTGATAGAGATCTACAGGAATAGGAATGACATGAAAAAGGTAAGTAGAAGATGACTGTATCTTCTTCACATGTAGGAGCTGAGCATTAAGAGAAACCAATAGGGCCATTCAAAACAATGGAAGTTTTCTTTACACCCACATCTTAAGTAATGGAACTCCAGAGGTCGTTAAGAGTGCTGAAAATTGACATGG
>VXBB01004910.1:65000-95000 GCA_013399915.1 Illadopsis cleaveri | reverse complement strand
AAATAAAATATCAGCATGCACACAAAGCCCATTATTTGTTAATGACTTCTGCATTTGTGGCTCTCTGGAACTGGGTTGAAAATTGACTCTATTACAATATGTTTAAAACTTGGCATCAGGCGCTTGTAAACCTGGAGATTTTCTAACAATATAATCAAAGCATTGGGATGAGCCAAACTGTATTATTTCTTCAGTAGAGTCACAGCTAAAGCATTATTTTCTCTCAATATTATTCCCAGTATGATTAAAGTGTTTAGAAACATCCTCTTTTTATTTCTTTTCCTATAAAGTGTCCATTCTCGTTTTGTCCAGCCCCTATTAAGTTAACCTGAAAAAGGTTGAGTCCCTTTGTTTCAATGATTTGTGATGTGATGTTGCTGCTCATATTTCACTTGGTGTTGTTTAAATTGCCAATCATGGATCTCGCATCCTATCTGCTGTCAGCTCAGTTTGGATTATCACCTCGGATGCGGGGTTCCCTGTTTGCACTCCGTGGTGAGCACTTCCACGTTGGCTTTTATGTAATCTCATTTTTCTAATGAGAATGCAAATGAAAGAAAAGCTGTGTGAAATGGCTATAGATGAGTTGCTTGTCAAAAATGTTTTACTTTAGGGGGAAAAAAAAAGCGCCAATAGCTCGCTCAACAGGGTAATGCAGTGCATGTTCTAGATGGACTCCTCTTTAGAGTTGTGGCACATGGCCAAATACAAAGGCAGCACATCTTCATTGTTGCTGGTTTTCATTTCTAGTGCTTAAACAACTCATGTAGGTTTTGACAGCTTTTTTTTTTTGTAATATATTAACATAAACCTCTTTATTGCGGTAGCACGTTTTCAATAGAAAATATAAATGTTGGCTTATGAAAAGATTTTTATTTTTTTTTAAACACCATACACATTTTTTTTTGTTGTTCTTAGGAAAACATAGAAATAATGTTGCATTTGGGGAACTTTAAAAGTTACTTTATTATAAAATATGAATCAAAATACCATAAAAACACAATAAAAAGAGTCATTTTCTCTGAGAGACCATTTTGGAAGTCAGCTGCGTGCCTGCAGTGGTATGTAGTGTTGGTATGTGCAGGGAGATATGACTGGAAGACGAAATTAACCCTACTGAAGACTACTAGAGATCTGTACAAAACTAACCTATAATTAGATTTAAATGTGATATGTATTCACTTTGCTTACTTTGGCTTTTATTGATTTATTTATAATGAGTTAAAAGTATAGGATGATACCTCAAATCACCTTAGGCAGGGCTTTATGACTGCCTCAGGTCTCACTGTTAATAATCTTACAGCTGTTTACCTCCATTGGTAATGAGCAGGCTCCTGGGTCAGCAAATCCAACTGGACACTGATCTCTCAGGGTGAGTTTCACTCACTTCTCATCTGGAGCTGACTTTCACATGTGGCCAAAGAAATTGAACTGTTCCTGTCTGTAGGACATTTGTCAGATTTGTAACTAGGTAATCAGGAAATTAGTTGCGTGTGTGAAAAAAAACCAAAAAAACAATTTTTATCCTAATGCAAGTTGTTGCCTGCACCACAACACCCCTCAGATAAGCTGTGTGAAAGAAAAGCCATGTGGCACTGTGATGCTACTGGTTACAGGACAGATTTGCAGCATAGTCCATCCTCTGCAGCTGGAACTAGATTTTCAACCAGCAGAGATTCTACCTGGGCTCAGATGCTGCTTGTCAAAACTCATCCAGATTCCCAGAGGACTTCAGCATTTTGGGTGCTGAGCCTGTGTAGCAATTCAGCTGTAAATGTCATAGTAGGAACAGATGGACATCAAGCACTTTAGTAAATCTCACTTAGATTTCGGTGAACAGAAGAATTTGACATTTTTACCCTAATTATAGGTACTGAGCACTGAAACACTTGACCAGAGAGCATTTGAAAACCTTGTCTTAAAATATTTCCTGTTCAGGAGTGATTAGCCAATACAGATTTCAATTTAAATTTTAATTAAAGCTTATTTGTTATGTGCAGTATTAGCTTGCAACACTTTTTTTTTAAAAAAGAAAAGATGTTATTTTTATAGAATTGACTTATTTGGAAACTTAACATAAGCTTCCAAGCCCACAGAAAATATGGTGATGTGTTTCTGTTCAAAATATGTTTTAAAAAGTAATTCACTGTAAAATGTTTTTGCAGTACTACTTTAGAAATAATTTTGGATGTCTTAGATAGCAACCTCTTTAGCCCTGACTCTAAAATCCAGAAATACAAAAAACTTACAGGAATACAGTCTCAGGACTCAGTTTTTTAGCTGTGCAGTTCACACATGACCTGATTATCACTTTGAAAACATCTGGGTTGACTAGTGATAGGAAAAAACACATCAGTGCTGTTGTATGAAATAGCCCTGGCCCTGCATATAAATGGACACAGGGTGTCTATTGACATCAACAGATGTTGTAGGTAGGGGAGGTACTTGAAATATTACAATTTTATCTGTGAATGACTGTTGGAGTAGTTTCACTGATCATAATACCTCAAAAATTTAATTTTTAAGAAGCACCTGTCCAGTCAGTCTTGAATTTATTGAGCTAATGAGTGCCTTTCTTTCAACGCAGCACTGTTCTCTGCATCCTGTGTCGATTGCATGGCTCTAATTAAATCCATGCAAGGGCTGTGCTTTATGCTGTTATTAAACAGCAGAGTGTTAAAATTGATTTAGCAGGCTTTAGAGGCAGTTACCCTGGAGAGGTGGCGTGGCCAGGAGTCACCTGCTTCTGCAGAAACACAGCATAAGGCCAGTCTTCTCCCTAGCAGTTCTGGACACATTAAAAAATGTTTCAGGAATCTCAGGTGCAGGCTAAGACTTCCAAGAAATCACCTGATGATCGATAAAGAGAAAATTAGGCGAAAAACAAACATAAAAAACTCCTGGAACGTGTGTGTTGGTTGGTTTGGTCTTTTTTCATTGTTGTTTTAGTGATTAGAGGGAAATAGTGTGAGAAGTTTGGAGGGTCTCTTGCAGTTAAGGCTGAACTCAAACCTTTCACCATTCTGACAGATGGTTTAAATACATCTCATGGTGCACTAACATACCCTGCTCACTGCCCAGAGCACTGATCAGCTGGTCTCTCACTGTGGGGGGATTAAACAGGAAGAGTAAGATAGAGACACAGCAGTTAAAAAGAGAATCACAACACCAAAAATGGATTTGAATGACTTTAAAGGCATAGGTGTGACTGCCTCATGAAAGCTTGGGCACCTCTTGGTTGGTACACGAGGTATATAACTCTCAGCAGAGATTTCTAGAGGTGGTAGGTGGCTGCTGTGCTTGTAGGAGACAAAAAAGGGGGAAGGTTCCCACCAGGAATACAGTCTCCAGGGGTGCCCATAGCTAAGCAGAAGGTGGCATTAAGTGCTGATGGAAGTCTGGCTTTAGAGGAACAAGGGGAAAGGCTGGAATTTCCTAGCTTGAGCCTTGGGAGGTTCAGCTCAGGGCTTCATCCAAAGCTCATTCTAATAGTCTGAAACATTGTCCACTGACACTGAAGGTCTGCCAGGAAAACAATCCCTCCCATTCTCTTCCCTACTCCTCCCTTCCCAGTCACCCGAAAGCCTTTCTTAGAAATGTTTTGTTCCTGACATTTTAATTTTCCTGTCCAAAGATGTGAGGTGTATCCTTGTGGCTGACTTGGAGATCTCTCTGCTGTGTGCCTTGCATTGATGAACAGTGGATATGTGAGTCCTCCAGGCTAAAATTATGAGGACAAAATTACAAAGAAATAAGTCTGTTTTATCTTTAATTTCATTGTTCACATATGAGAGTCTAAGCTCCCAAGGGAAAATAAAAGTTTCATTTTTACCTAAAGAGAAAAAGGAGATATTAGCTTGAAGTTAAAATGGTTACAGCTGAGTGTTGGAGAAAAACAACAAACATTTTAAGACTTGAATAAGCAACACTGGGAGAAGTGTCTGCAAGATGATTTGAGTTTCAAGGACGTAAACATACTTCATTGCTCTGATTTAGTCACCCTTGGTCATTCAGGATGTAAGTGGGAACTGATCTCATTTAGGAAATCATTGAGAGGAGATGAGTCTGAGGACTTGATTCTATCTTATCTTGACACACCACAGTTAATAAAGGAAGGCAATTATTATGTTTTCTGGGATGTTCCCTCATCTGAGGCATTGTTAATAAACATTAAAGGGCTAGTTCTTCAAAGGTGTTTAAGCACCTAGCTTCCATTGATTTCAATAAAATGAAGCATCTAAGTGCCTTTAAAAATCTGACCTTAAGTGTCATCAAGAAAAAGTGGAGCAAAAGATAAGCAGGTTCTAAAAGAATAACAAGAGACTGCAGGCATATGATTCTGGCATGCTCTTGTTATTACATTTTTTATATATATGGAGTGTCTGCACATTTTAAACCAAACAAAGATACAAACAAACCATCCCCCCCTACACTGCACAAAGCATCAAATTGCTCTCACTTCTCCAGTCATGGCTCAGACATTTTTACAAAACATGCTGTATGGATTGAGATAAAAAGTGAGAAAACAACAAACCCAACACTATCCCCTGTGCTCCCTTCAGCCTCTGTGACAGAGCTCCCCTCTCCCAGGGCCAGGCTTGCCCCTCCTCTTCCCTTCCCCAGAGTACTTGGTGAGCTGGAGGGGTTTGCTCACCTGACTCCTTGTGACAAGTAAACAGTTGCTTACAGCCCTAATTACAGATTTATTTATTTTTTTTTTTACTCAAACATATTCTTTCAGTTAGAGAAAAATACCTTGCTCTCAAGATTTGCCTTATTGAGAAGGTATAAGTAGGCATGACATAGCCCCAATGTGATAAACAGATAGATAGACAGCTGTGACAAGCAAATGTTAGCTTTTTTTTCCTTCTTTTTGAGAAAAAATCCTGAACTAGAAAATATCATGTTGGTTTGTCACTATCTTTTCAAGTTTGTTGCATTTTAATACAAAATAGAAAGTGAGAATGAAGGAGGTTGCCTTGCTGTTTGTTTCTTTCATGTTAAGCCAACTATGCTGCTAACCTACTTCTTGATAAATATTGCTCAACTACTTCTCTTTAGGATTAAGTAAATGAAAAAAATCTCCTCTACAGATAACAGTAATTCCCACAGAAGAGATTTTCAAATTTAAAGGCTAAACTGAAATTTAAAATGATTTTCCTGGATTTCCGACCTAGATTCCCTGTCTTACTCTCAGTGCATTTGTCCTTTTAAAGGAACCAATATGTTTGTATAACTGATGTGAAACAAGCTTGACTCCAAAAAGATTTAACTTAATATCTGGCTAAGCATTCAGAGGGTAGTCCATCTGTGGAATGTACATTAAGGACCCTGGCTGGAGCGCAGCGAGTCATGTATGATATCAGGCACACAAATGTGACGTGATGCCCATATACTCTTGAGCATAATTCAAAGTGCCATGAAGCTCCATGGGTAGAGAAGCTATAAACACAGTTGTCACAAATGAGAAAGTCTACAGGGTTATATTCAGGCTGAAGAATGAAGAAGCATTAGAACCAGCCATCACAACCTAATGAAATTGTTAATTAGGATGTTATGGAATTCATAGCTGAAGATAATATCTGTCCAGCAACCTTGCAGCATGCTTTAATTAACCATTTCTTCTCCAAAATTGAAGGCAGACTCAAAAGTGGTGCAGAAAGCCTTTCATAAATATACAAATACTATCAAAATGGTGTTACTTTTTTTTTTCCAGTGGATGTTTTTAATCTCTTTTTTTCCTTTCTAAACAGACCAGCATAGAACATGTGATTATAGGAATAAGTACACATTTAATCTACATAATCATCAGTCTTTCTTTATGTAAAAATGATTAGTAAATAGGGTTTTTAAGCAACTATTTAGATTAGGCATTGGCATCATAGATTAACTTATTTCTAAAACACTTGATTTTATCACTCTGCCTAATGATTTGTCTCATGATTTATTGGCTAATATGATGAATCATGTTAGATTTATTGTTTATCCTATAAATAGTGTGACAAATCATTAAACAGTGATAAAACCCAGCAGTTTCACAAGAAAGTCTACCTATGTTGTCTTCATGTACAATGTGCTCATGCTGTACAGTAATTTGATGGTTCTGTTTTCAGTTTTATGATGTCAGGTGAATAGGCATCTCTGTTTAAATTAAATGGTTTTACAAAATAATAGTGAAGTCATAATCTTATACTCCTGCTATATTTATTTTATACAGAAAAATAAAGCCTAATGTCTGATGCATAGTAAATCTGTGAATTTATTCACAAGAATAAATGTAATATTCTTTCTTAGAAACACCTTAAATATAATGGCAATTTTTCATATTTTAACATGTCAGCCGTGTTTTTCCTGCTATGGTTTCATGTTGCAGTTGACAAAAATGTTGCTTCTGTCCTGGTGATTTTAGAGATCTGAGTCCATGTCATTCCACTGATCTGAAAGGCTGGTGTGGGATATTGGTGAACTGAATATATGAAATTTGGCATTCAGATAATGGGAGTGGTCATTTTTTTTTTCTTAAGACATAATGGCTTCTCTTGTTGCAGATGGAGCTAAGTCTGCCTGTATACGTTAGGGATGAAAGGACAGAAAATAGAAGTAATATTCTTGGAAACTCCCTGAGGTCATCAGTGGGTTAGAATAGACGCAGTCATGATGATATTATATTCTGCAGGAGTAGATTTGCAGTATTTTAAATTGAATTATTTGGACTGTAGTGGTCAACCTTTATTGCTAACTAGGCTATTTATGTTCTTTTGATCTCAAGGTATTGCCACACCCTGTCTCCCCTCACCTGTTGCAGAAGAGCTTGTGCCTTCATCAGATCTGTCGTTTCATACACAGCTCCTCCGAAATACCTGTAAAGTGTGGTGTGGCAGGAAAGCTCACCTGCACTTTCAACATCCAGGATATACTGGAAACACTCATCTTTTGTTCATCCTTGGATGCAGAGCTCTGAGCTGGTGGAGCTGTGCTGCCCCCACCCAAGAGCAGCAGATTTGCAGGGCATATGTGGCATGTGTGACGTTTGTGCACAGCCCATCAGTTCTGAACGAGCCCAGGGCTTGTGACACGGGAAGTGCAGAGGAAAACAGCACCTGAGATCCAGTGCTGCTGCTGGGTGTCCCTGATATTCTGTGTGCCCTGCGTGAAAAGGGTCAGTGGGAATGGGACAGGGGCCAAATGCCACACCCTACCTGGGCAGCTGCATGGCGCCTGAGGCTGTAATCGGGCACCTGTCTTACACAGCTGCTTTTGTTTTACACTTCACAAGAACTTGATTTGTGTGAGAGGGAACAAAATGGGATGAGCAAGAAGATTAAACAAAGGATCAAAAAATAAACCTGTGACAAGTTTTTGACAAGCACAGCTCTTCCCAGGCCGTTAGGTCAGCTGCGTTGGTTACTTGATTTGCTTGTTAGCACAATGGTAAATTATGGAATTTGGATATTGATTATTTGTACTTGGCCATGGGTGCTGTGCAGCCTGGGCATTCAGACTGGTTATTGATTATTTGCACTTTTCCATGGGTGCTGTGCAGCCTGGGTGTTCAGACTCTGGTTATTGATTATTTACACTTTGCCATGGGTGCTGTGCAGCCTGGGCACACGGACTCATCTTCTGTGCCAGGTGCTTGTTCAGCTGCCTGTAGAAAAGACTGAACACAAATTGGCAGAATCTATGCAGCAAGGCTCTGAAAATCATCTCCAGTGATCCAGAAAGCCTCATAGCAAGCAGAAGAAGTCCTGCTCCTTGTCACTGTGATTATGGAGATGCAGGAAGCAGGTATCCGTGTGTGGCATGGCCTAACGAAGAAAGTGTGCCTTGTTTGTTAACTAACTGAGCATGTCCCTTCACTGCCCTGATAATAATTCCTCCTCTCAGGTTTTCACAGGGAAACTGCCATGGTATAAGATGCACCTTGTAGAGTAATGTGCTTTTTCTGTGTCTTGACCACCTATTTTATGTGTAGAAGAACACTGAGCACAGCTCAGCAGCTCCCCAGTCCTGGGCAACTGTACAGTTTTAAAAATTTGTGGAAAATATCACATGAGCCTTTTCTGTGGTACTCTAACCTAGCTGTATTTGGTCTATTTGTGTCTTATCAGTAAGGCACTTTTATAAAAAGAAGAAGAAGGAACAACAAATTTGAACCTTTGAAACCTGGTAAGAAATAAAACTTCCGTGGCTATTCTTAAAGGAAACCTGACAATGTTTTTGGGTCAAAGTCTGGAAAAAATGAAGTTAATTGAAAGGCAGGCAGTAAACGAGATGGCTATTTAGGATTGATATTTTGGTGTGTCCAGCAATTAAATCCACGAAGATGGTCTTGATGACCAGAAGCCAGCAAAGAAAATGTACTTCTCTGTACATTTGTATTTGTTCTTCCATGTGTTTGTGAGCGTTACAGATTTGTCCTTTGGTGCAACACTCTTCCTTGAAAGGGTGCACCCCTTGGTCCAGCAGCAGAATAAAGCTGTGGATCTTTTGAGTCTCTGGTGAAATCCCGGGCAGTGCTACCACTGATTTTACTGCAGACAGGCCTTTGAGTCCTCCAGGTATTTCTAGAGACATATTCTTGTTTATCTTAGAGGAATCACTTGGGAAAGTTGCCTGGAATTTCTCTAGATCTGGAGGTAGAGGAGGAAAATGGAATGGAAATGCTGGATTAAAGGAAAGGGGCCTTAAAAGACTAAAAGTTATCATTTAATACAGGAGGAGGAAGTGGTTTATTATACTGGACCAAACAGCTAGAAAGACCTTACTTTATAAATGCTGACACAGGCTTATCTCAAAGCAGGGTAAAGGTTATTGCATTAAAGGTTTCAAATCTGGGAAATTCATGTTCCTAGAGTGGGTGCATAAATCTGAGACATTTTTAATCTCACTATGTAAATAAATCTCATCAGAAAAATAAAATTGTACTGCTTTGATTCATTTGCCATAAACCCTTTTAATTTGATTTTGATTGATAGCTAAACCCCTTGCATTAGAACTTTCTGAAAAAGTTTCAAGATAAGCAATTACTCACTCCCTCTGGGTAACGCAAAGTTTTCAAACTTGTGAGGATGTGTTACTCCTGTATAAAATATAACTGGCAAATATTTTTTATATTGTAATTGCATTTTGGTTTTATCTTTCACAGCATTTGTTCATCTTTCATGCCAGACTTTCAAATTCTGCAATGTGACTGACTGATGCGGTAAGTGCAGTTAATTTTAATTCTGATTTTTAGGACAGGATTTGTCAATCAATATTGTTCACTGGAGTAATTCAGTAAGTGTCTCTAATTTCTTTGCCTTTTTTTTCCTCTCTTCCTTTCTCTTTTACTTAATAATTTAGAAGTGAAACTTCTCTAAGAGCTACCTGTCAATTTGGTGTTCAGAAATTGAAGGATGAGTGGCTGTTGTTTGCATCCCACATGAACACAGTTCTGGTTTGGCATCAGTGATTGTCAGTAGATTGCCATTAAGTCTGTGCTCTTACCCCCATTCAATAGGCAGCCAAGATGTCAGAAAAACAGAACAAGCTGCGTCTTCAAGAAATAAAAGCACACAGGGAGCATGGGTAACCAGCAGTACATACTCCAAACCAGACAGATCAAATTAATTCCGTGAAGAGGACTGGATTATATAAACACATTACATATGCCAGATATTGATGTAGGACATTATTCTCCCTTATTCACAGGAGATTCTGCTAGTGTCAATAAGAGGTTTACAGAAAGATGTAAAGTGTCATCATCAAGTAGTAACTAATGTTTTAGTTAGCACCATTACTATTTCATATGCAGCATTACCTGATGGGAAAAAACCATTAACTTTAAAACCACAGTTGTGTGCTCCGTATTTCTTCTTGTTTGTTGTCCTTTCAACTTCCCTATCAGCTTTTAACATCAATCAACAAATTCATCCTTTTCCACGTGAATAATGATCCCCTGCTGACTGGCATATCTGTCTGGAGAACAAGGAGTGCAGCAGAGCTGATCCTGCAGCACCCCCGTTATCTAGGACACAGACCTTGGATATTCAGGAGTAACATCCAGAACAGGTAGACTAAAATTATTCCATAATTCACCTAAATTTTTCTGAGTTTTTTACTTGTCTGTAATCCTATCACTTATGTCCTAGTCCAGACACTCAAGGTTCCAAACACCCACCTGCTGTGTTCTGAGGCCCTTCCAGACCCCTGCCTCCCCAAGCTGTGTGTGCAGCAGCTCTTCATGTCAGGCCTGTAGTCCAGAAAGATGATCCCTCTTTTTCTGTGCAGCCAAAATTATGGACTTGCCATGTCAGTGAAGATAATAAGAACTGACTGGCCTAAATTGGACTTGTATTCTTAGTGCGTTTTTGGCAACGTCATTGCTGTCTCTCAGAAACAGCCCACATTCCATTCCTCCTTGCTGAACATCGGGGTAGATATGTCCCCAGTGTGGCAGCTTCCCAAGCATGCACAGCAGTGCAGGGGTGATGAACACTGCTGATAGCATCAGCTGCCTGCAGAGCCTCTCTCCCCACTGTGCCCCTGCCCCGATCCCACACTCAGTGGCTGGATGGGTCCCTATTTCTCTGGGCACATGGAATATTTTGCTTGAATGTGAACCCCTCTCCTTGTGTGGCTGGGCTGAAAGCATTCCCTGGGAATGAAACAAGGGTATTTTCCATCCACCATTGCAACATGGCAGTGCTGAGGCTTCTGCAGCACCTTTTCCCAATGGCTTGCTGCAAGTCCTTAGTTACAGCCAGTGGCTGATTGTTGGCCACCACAGCTGTTATTGCTCCTGCCTCCAAAACCCTTCCAAGCAGCTCCTCTCTGTCTCAGGTTCTAGTGGGGTTTTTTTTTGTCTCTGAAGATAAGCAAGGACTGTGTTCTGGACCTTTGTTTAGGTGCTAAAACAAGTTTTGAACTCTCTGGCTGGCCACCAGATGAATTTCAGTGGGGGATGCAGCCTGCCCAGCCCCACCATCCCTCCTTGTGAAACCCAGAGTGGTACTTTAACTAATGTTCTGCTCATTTCAACTCTTCCTCTCTGCCTTCCCCCATCCCCCAAAGGTAGAAATAGTTATCTAATAAATATCCAAGTGTGTTCTAGCTTTAGGGATGACACACATTTAATGTGGCTTATGCTATATTATTCTTGCTTAACTTTGAGCTTTTGATTTAGCATTCCAGTTTAGCAGTGGTATTCCACAGGGGATAATGTTGGTTTCCAAATCTTTTGTCAGTGTAATTGAGCATAACATCTCTGCAGGTTTGTGTTTCAAAAGATGCATTATCTTTTCTTGTCCATTTGTTCTAGCCAGGCTATCCAAAACTTTTCGTTTTACAGATCCTTTGAAAGAACTTGAGGTTTAGGACGGATAATTTATGTTTCTGCTGAATTTGCAACTCTGCATGTGATGATTAATACACTTCTCTCCATAAATAAGAAGAGATGATATCTGTAAATTGGTAACAAAACAGAAGAATTTCATTAAATTCTGTATTTTGCAAGAGACTTCCATCCTTTTAAATCTTTATAAATTAAACATCATCCATGTCTGGCTCGCTGAAGAATGAATGTCACATATAAGATATCTCCCTTAAATATTTTCTTGAAAGTAATCTATATGATTTACAACATATTGCAATTAACATTGACCTTTTGTCTGCTTCAAAAGAATGTGAGAACAGTTTTTTGACATCAAAGAGATTTTCTAAATTTCCAAAAATATTCCTGATGAAAGTTGTTCAGACTGGGAAAAATATGTCACCTTCATTTAAAAGTTATGACAAACTTGATAGATTATCTGCCTCTTTCCTAACTTCAGTTCATGCACAAAAGTGGATTTAAAAATACACTTGCACGCAATCATCCTTTAGAAAATGCAGATCCTCAGAAGTCAAAACTAAGAATCCTGTACTTCCTTTTTAAGATCAACTGACAATTTATTCAAGATCTGAAGTCTGCTATTCACTCTCCCATTTCTTTCCAGCCACTTAATTGCCAATGTACAGCTGCAGAGGAGATCCCAATAAATTTTGTAACTTCTTTCCTCCAAAATGTGATAACAACAAAGAGTAAAACTCAGTTTTCACAAATATTTGTATTCAACTTTATTTTATGGTCTGTTTGTGTCAATATTTTGTTCTGTTTTGCCCTTAACCAACAGTTGCCTGTTTGCGGTAAATATTTGTGGAAAGCAGACAAAGGGTCTGTGAATAGGATCCAATCCTTTAACGCAGTAAGACGTAGGGTCTTGCTCCTCTCTGTTTGCTTACTCTTTGCTCTTCACTGCTTTGGTCCCCTTCTAAAGGTTAGGAAGGCTGCTCTGGCCACAGTGTCCTGCCAAGATGTGACAAGTTCAGGCACTGTCCCTCTGGGCACTTGGCTGGAGCAGACTCTTTTTGTAGCAGCCCTGACTTTGATGGCGAAGTATTAACTGTTCAGTTGAGGGAGGGGAGGAGAGATCAGAGCACGAGTTAGGCCAGCTGCCAGCCACACTAAAATTACTCCTGTAACCACTCCAATATGTGTATCAGGATTTAGGGACTCCGATATATTCAGACAGAACAGTTTTACACAAAGGGTAGTTGAAATACAGTCTGGAACAAACTGCCGAAGTCAGCAGTAGAAGCAAATAGTGTAAATCAGCTCAAGGAGGAGTTTTTGAAGAAAGCAGGGGAAGAGCACAGAGCTACTAGCTAGAAGTTCAAGTTTCAGATGATGAAACACAGATTGATTTGTATTTCCTGAGGTTGTGAGGGCAGGTCTTCATGGACCATATCATCTTCTTTGGGCTGTTAAATGTTCGCATGTACTTTTGTGCTGTGTTTCATCCCCTTTCAGTTTGGAGTGTTGCTTCTTTCCCCCCCACACTCTTGCTTGTACAGTCTCTTTAGATAAGGTCTTGCAGAGAAAAATGCATAGCACAGAATCTGTTTCCTCTCATCTTGGTGAACTTTACCAAAGCCATTGTAATCATTTAGTAACAGTGGTGCAATCAAGAGCGCTTTCCAGCCTCTCGACATATAAATTTGCCTATGTTGTGTTGTTTCCTGGGAAGGGCCTCCAGACCATAACACAATATTTATGTCTACACTGTAATGGTAAAGAAATTTCGACTATGAACTCAAACATGGAAGTGTTTTAGCGCTTCAGGAAATCAAACTTGGAAGTGTTTTAGCTTTTCAGGGTACCACTGATCTCAGAGCTGTCGTGCTGATGTGGTGAAAGATGCACACTGCAGGTGGGGACAGAACAGAAGCAAGGAGAAAGTAGATCTACTTTATTGCTCTTCAGTGATGAGCCTGTATATTGTCCTTGTGGCCACTGATGTGTTGTTCTTGAGCAGAGAAACTCTACCATAAAACATCTTGGGCTTTGTTGTTTTAATATCAGGCAATCTATAAACATAATTGTGCATGTAACACAGTCCCTTTTCCCTTCCCACATTTGTGACCCACTGACACTTCTCTTGTGGGAGTCCTCAGCTGACTCCGCTGGCCCTCCAGGAGTCATTCTTGGGAAAGGCTTGGGGAGATCAGCCATGGGCATCATTCTCAAAGGTGTTGTCTTCATAAACATTGTCGTGTCAATATAAGCTGAAATTTTTCCACAACTTGGCTGGGTAGATTTTGCCTTGAATTTCGCCTAGACTTATCTTTCTTTTTTTAATAGTTCAACATCTTAAATTGTCATTACTAATATTACATGAGAAAAGAGGATTGTATTTTGCTACAGGCTTCAGTTTCTAAGTTGTAGATTGTAGTAGGTAGCTTGTGTAATGTTTTCAGTAGAAAATTTTCGAATGTAAAAGTTTCCCCTTATTTTCTGAATGTCTTTGATTGCAGACCTGATAAACAAAGCACAAATGTATTTTCTTTATTTTGATGCAGGAGCCCAAAATACAGATTTTTTTCACTGAGATTCCCTTTGCTTTGGTTTCTTGTTTAAAGTAACATTTATTTTCACTGAGATTTGATTTGAATATTTCCAATATCTTCTGCCTCAGCATAACATTAGAAAGTGCTCTTTGTTCATTCCTTACTGTGTGTATTGGGGTGCAGAAAGTGCATAAAATACCTCTTAATGATTCTTAATTCCTACATTTGCATCCCTGTTGGAAATTAGACATACTGTTTCATTAAAAAAAAAAAAAAAAAAAGACAGAAAAGAAACAATTAACTGAACTTTGTAAATGACCACAAAGACTTGCTTCTTGCTTCACAGAAATTCATAACCTGTGCTGGCACAATCCCTGCTCTCTGCTTCACAGCCCTAGGTGTGCTGGTATTGTGTTTAAAGCCCAACAGAGCAGTAGCAGCAAGACAGAGCTGGCCTTACAGGAAGGGAGCAGGCAGATGATTGGATCCCATTTCCCACAGGTTTCCAAGCCTGCAACTGAAAATGCCTTGTAACTCTATTAGGAAAGACCTATGTGATCAATAGAAGCAACAAGGCCACACAAGTACGTCTCGAAGCACGATGAAAATTGCACATCCCGTGGTGCTCAGGGGACTTAATATTTTTCAGTGATTTTCTCACACCATCCCTTGCCCTTGTTTCCAGAGCAGTTGTTCTGTCTCATGCAGCTTTACTGCGAGATGTAACTGGACTTTTTCATTACCATACTTTACTCAAAAAAAATCAGTTCCGTACTTTTCTTAAAGTTTGAAGTAATATAGATTGTTTTTACAAAAGTTCTCTTCAGTTTTGTAAAGACTGGTTGTTATTTTGAAGTGACATTATCCAGTTTCAAAGAGAGGGGCCGTGCACTGGTGAGAGGAGAGAGCAACAGTCTCTCACCCATCTCTGGTTTGAGACAGGAGGACCAAGGTCGGCAGCCAGGCTGTGATGGACCCTGGGTTCCATGTGGGGAATCACAAGCTGACAGGACCCTCACCCCAGATGTTCTCAGGGTGGATCTGAGGTGATATGGAATAGATCTAAGCTCTGAAGTTGCCTCATGGAAATTTTTTTTCTGAGCAATTTTCAAAACTATCCCATTTTAGTGACAATGAAGAGACAGCTTGTTCTTTTATGTAATTATTTTTAATTTGCCGTTATGCACACAATACAACATCTTGCTTAAAACTTTTCTTTTTTAATGTGAGGAAAACCAAACACTTGCTGTGAGGTGTACAGGGAGTCTTTTATAGACAGTGTATTTAGCTCAGAGCAAATGAAAAAATAACTACTTGACTAGGTTAGCTTTGGGTGCCCTCAGGCTCTTTGAGATTAGTTTTAGATTCATATACTATGGTCACTCATTGACCAAGCTGCTTCAACCCTTATACATATCCAGCAAAGTATCATTTCCCTCAGGCATGGTTTTCTTTCAATCATATTTAGCAAAACCATTAAACACACTTGGGGTTTGCACTGAAGAGAGAAACAACTCCATATATTCACAATTCAGAACAACTTTCTTCTTCAGGAAGTTGAAAAAATTTGGTTAGGTCTCAGTATTTCAAGACTTTAGTTTGGTGCACCCTAACAGGGTTCTATGTAACTTCCCCTGTAATTAAATTACTCCTGCATTATTCCTAGTGATTTTTGTCAAAATTTTTAAAGTTGATGCAAAGATGCTTTATTCCAATGCAAACAGAAAAATGAAATATTTCCCACTTTTATTTCCAGGAGTGTTTGACAGTTGATACAGCGCTGGGATGGGAAGCAAATTCTACATTGATTGCTTTTTATCTTTTTAAGAGCCCATACTTGAGTGGCCAAATTTTGTTTTTCAACAAATCCTCAAACCATAAGGGTTGCAGCTTTGATGTTTTTTAAAGAAAGCTCTTAACACACCTCCCTCCCTGCCCCCTAATAGGTCTGGAGCAGATGAGCATCCATGAGAGTGGATGAAGAGTCTCCACAGAGAACGAGCAGAGGGGCTGGGTCCCTCCATCTCTGGCATTTGGCTGTGCCAGGTTTCTGATCCCCCACATAGCCCCCTTCATGTGCAGAGTCATATTGGCTCCAGTCCAGGGAAATTCAACACAGGAAGAAAAAAAAAACACACACAAAGGCTATATGTAGGACTTGTTACTGGACCCTAAATTTGGATTTGGGAAGCATTCCCAGATGGCCCATAAAGTGAGTATTTTTGGTTCTTAACTGAGAAAGATTCACATTAAATCCTCTTTATTAAACATGGATTTATAGGAAATACTCTTCATTTGAGCAGCACAGCTTTGAACAGAGTAGGAATGCATGTGAGAAGGAGGTGTAGGGATTTTTTGTGTGCCATGTGTGGGTGTATTTCCCTGTGTACAGAGTTATTGTTTGTGGGAGAACTGTGGGGGATTCTTTTTCCTCTCATGGATATCTATTTTGGATGGGTGTCTATGAAAGAATTATCTCCCAAATTACCCGAGAAATAAATTATGCTCTCCCTTCAAGATTTATCTTAATACAAATGCTGTGCCTGACAGGTTTCACTTAGGAGTTCAGACTCACCACTGCACTTTGACTACTCAAAGCAGAAATCTCAGTGAAACTCCCTCTGCATAGCCTGGCTGGATTTTCCTTGAACTCTCTTGGATCTTTAACACATGGAGGCATGTGCACACATTCTCTCCTGCTGCCACTCCCTTCTTTCTCTGTATGGATCACCTGAACTGCTTAAATTTTTGGTTTAATTTTAATTTCTTTACCTATAGCAGTGAAATTCCTTGGTTTTATATTAAAGATGCCATGATATCTTATATCTGTAAGCTCTCCTACTGTCAGGTTTAGAGCTTTTACAGGTCTCTGTCTTAGCATGAACCACATTCATGTGAGAATTGTTTTTTTTGTAATCATACATCTTTAGTTACTGCAGGCATTTATGGTCTTGTGCACTGAACTGTAAACATGAGAGTAAGAATTTCTTCTTTGAGGTGGGACCAAAATGCGTAGATATCTGAACAGTTATTTAGTTCTGCATTTTTCATTTTTCACAACCGTCTTGATGTTCACCAGATTGCTAAAATTCTGAATGAGAGGTAAATTACAGACCTAATCTTTGCTAAGTCATATGAAAAATGCCCGCTCCAGGAGAGTAAGACTAGGTGTTGAAACTCATATTTCTGATTATTTTCTATCTTGTAAAATAATTATTGGGGCTTAAAACAACAGGTGCCCTTTTTTAAACTACTTATCTTGCTTCATGTAATGCTGTTCTGGACCAAAGAGTGACTGAACCAAATTTTGGGCAGTGTAACTATTTTTTGGATATTTCCCTCTCTCACTGTGTCAGAGTAACCAAGTTGTTCCTTTGTCAAGGTTTGTTGAGCAGTTGCCTAAGATCACAGTCTATGTGTTAGAATAACTGACTACAGTGCAGTTTTAAAGCCTCTAATTTTAGTCTTCTATTATTCCTCTTTTCAATTGTGCATCTTGTCATCTTCAGTTATTAGAAATTCTAAATTTCAGCAGTGAAAACGCTAACTTATCTCTTCTAGTAGTTTTTCATTAATGTTTTGTGATTTAATATTTCATTGTGTGTAAAAAATCATGAGACATTATAGTGTGAAAAGTACTGGATAAGTTTTATTATATTGTTTACAGCACTTAAATCCTAATGATGTTACAGCAGTGAAAATTAGAGATATTTTTCTTAGAGGTAAAATAATTAGGGAGTTAGGTAGAAGTGAATACAGTTTGTGTGTTTGATCATGCAGAATATCAGACTTTTTGAACCCTATTTTCAGTTGTTTCCTGTTAGAAAAACAGATTATTCAGAATTTCATCCCTTTAACTATTTATTAACACCTTTGGTCTTATATTCTGGAATTTCCATATTACACATGGTAGGCTAGAGCAAGCACATTGTCTCTGGAAACCCTTCATATCTTCTAAAAATATTAAATGTTTTAGAGAGACAGAGAAGAAAACTCAAAGTGAAGGTAATGCCCTAATTTCTCCTTACATGTGCACCTGAAATAAGTAACTTGAAAATGTCTTAAGGTTTGAATTTTTAAAGTGACAAAGCTTAGTTCTGCCTAGTGATGTGACGACCCTGTGACAGAATCTTTGCCTCCACATCACTGCACTGATTTTGTGTCTTCCAAGGGCAGATCTTGGTGGCCTTTATTTTTTCCAGGTACAATATCACAAGATTTAAATCACTGAAAGGACCTTCCTGATGGTCCTTGTGCTTCCAGTCTGTAAACTGGAAACACTTGTACACTGAAAATCTTTTTATTATTTTATTTTATTTTATTTTATTTTATTTTATTTTATTTTATTTTATTTTATTTTATTTTATTTTTCTTTTAAATAAAGAGCTGTTTTTGTTGTAGGTCCCTACTCTCATATATGAACAGGCTCCTGGTCTCTCCCAGCACCACCTGTGGCCAAAAGAGGAAGGAGCTCCTGCAGAAAATAACTGGGGGAAGCTGCATTCAGATCTTCTGCAGCATCTGCAAGAGGATCTTTCTCTCCACTCCCTTCAGTCTGGAAACCAACTGACCCAGCCAGGTGCACAAAGCTGAGCTCTGTGAAGGCTCTGTTCATGTTTTGTGATAGTTGACCTCAAAATTGTTGTTTAGTGAACTTTCCTCAGAAAAGATACTGACCCAAATGCCATCTAAAACTTAACATGGAGATACTTTATGAATGTCTGTGTTGAACAGAGTCCAGGCAGAATTTCTCCCTTTGTGTTTGTGTGAAACAGGAATCTGAATTCAGTCACGTCTGCATTTTGGGCTTGTAGAAATTAGCACAAGGAATAATCCCATGCTATGGAGTAATTTTTGATGTTCCCTGTAATTAAAATAGTTCTGCATTGCATTCAGGCAAAAACTATGCTTTGGCAGTGTGCTGAAACATTAGAGAATTCTCCTCAAATTAGTTACAGAAATTGAATGACAGGACAAATTAAGAAGAGGCAGGAGGGGGTGAAATATTTTATTTTAAAAATACTCCATAAAGACAAACATGCAGTAAATTAGCAAGTGTGCCTTCTCAGTTATTCATGGAAACTTGTTTGGAAAAAAAATCATGGGGTTGGTTTGTTTATTATTTGGCAGAATTTTCCAGTGTTTTGTCAGCTTCCCACAGGCTGCTGTGCATGGAGCTCCTTGGGAGGATGACCAGAAGGCTTTGAGGAAGCCATCAGAAGTGATGGACCAGAGAGGGAGGAGAATGACAGAGCAGGGCAACGAGCTCAAAACTGAGCAGCCCTTTTGCAAACCTTTCCACCCCAAAGGCATCATTTCAGCAGCCACACGTGTGGAGGGAGAAAATTCTAGACATCCATGGATCTACCTGCATACTGTCCTGGATACTTCAAGAGCTGCAGTAAAAAGTATAAGCCAAACTTCCTCTGCATTTACAGCAGGTGGTATTAATTTATGTCATTTAGATTAATAGCAGTTGTTGTTTAACAATAGCTGTTGATAAACTAGCATTGGTTTAACAATATGCAAAAAACTGCACCTAAATTTGGTGTGGGGGGGAAGCAGGGAAAGCAGCCAAGTGCTCCACCCAGATATAGATGTGTGTGTGTGTATATATCTGTATATATACATATTAATTCCTCTGTCCACACAGAGAAATGTTAACTTCAGTATGTTTATTGGGAGTGCTAAAAAACAGCCACTTGCAAATTCACTGAGACAAGGAACACCAGATTGGATCTGTATTTTTTTTTTTTTTAATGTTGCTTCCAACCACATTGTAAGTGTTAGAAAGGAGGGGCAAGCTTTTCTTTTTTGGAAATATATTGGGTTTTATTGCAATGAATGCTTCTGGCTCGAAGACATCCCTAGTTAAACCTGGTAATCTGTGAGTGGAAGGGCATGTGCTGGCAGAAGAGAGCAGAGCTGTGAAAAGGATCTGTCCTTAGGACCTGTCTATCTTTTTGTTCATAATAAAAGCAAGGGAAAAAAAAAGAAGCAGTGTTATCAGTACACTTCTGCAAGTGAATTAGCTAGCACAGATTTGATAAAGCTTATAAACCCTCTAGAGCAATCGTGACAGTTTGCTGGCTTGGGCTTTGTCTGCTGCCAGTTACTCCTTGCTAGTGGCACTCTTTATTTATGCTTCAGTACCACGTTATCCTCTGGGCTTCAAACAGAAGGGACCTGTCTGTAAGTGTTTTGGTTGTGGTGTTAAAAAATAAGAGTGCAGCAAAACACATGCAACAGTGCCCAAGCTCCGTTTCAGCCAGTTTCCCTTCTCGTGGCGTCGCTTCCCGGTGACTGTTCCGTGCACACAGCCTGGCTGAGGTGGTGTGTGTCTGCCTTCCACTAGAGAGTGTCACAGAGTTATTTCCATGAATGAAAGAAGCCAAATGGATGCATCATCTGCTTTGTTGTAGGTAAAATGCAAAAGTGGTGTGACCTCAGGAACAGGAGAAGGCTGTGCCTGCCTACATGTTTTCCGTTTCTTAACCAGTGCCATTTATTCTTCAATCTGCAGCTAAAAATCTACACAGTGCAGGAGGGGGCCACATTTTCATGCACACCAGGGTTTTGTTTTTTTCTGTCCATTTGACAACGTGTACACCTTAATGTTATGGTAAATACACTATCTGACACTCTTTGCTCTCTTTTGTGCTCAAAAATTTATACTTCAAAATGGCAGCACAATTCTGGGGTTCATTTATCACGTGCATATTCCAAGCACAAAGCATTGGCAAGCAGAGTTTAGATTTTGGATCAGTCTATGTAAAATTCTGCACATGGGAATCTTGGAAAAAAAAGTTGCAGTCCATTAGCAAATTCTCATATCTGGACTGAAGATGTATATGCATAAGTAGAGAAATTGAAAAATGGTGTTAAGTAGTCAGAAAGTCTCCAAAGGGAGATCTGGACAAGAAGCTACAGTAATAGCAGTAGATGGCTGTTATTATAAAAAGAAAAACTCAAAAGTGAGGACAATATTAACTCTCCAAATGCATAAAGTAATTTCTTCAGCCTCTGAAATTTCACATGGAAATGCAAACACTGAAAGGATGGTTTTTTAGGTGAGTCATATCATTGAACAACACTCATTCTTTTTGCCTAAATGAAGAATTATCTATGAAGATACTTAATTTAAAATAATAAATTAAAAATCTGAGCACTGTGCTGACCACTGCAGTGCTTAAACTGGATTATCAAGGTCAGTTTAGGCATCCTCGAATTCCAGCAAACTCTGCAATTTATTTGTTTCTGATCTAGAGAACTTCCTTCCAGGTTTGTGGTGCATGGTCAACACCGGTGTTTGATGTACAGTTTTCCTTCTGCTTTAGTGAATGTGACACCTCAGGTGATGCCAACTGGGACTGTCCTTTAATCCATCTTGTCCCCACCTTTGGGGACATGCAGACACCTCAGCAGGCACACCTTTATTCCCAGATGCCTTCCAGGTTATAGGAAGAATTTTAAAGGCTCTGGAAAAGTCAGAGACAGAAGAAGCAGGGCCAGTCTGGCTCAAAGTCTTCACTCCCTTACCCTGGAGGGGTGAATTGGGTCAGAGCAGTCCTCGGTGGTACCGGAGGGTGACAAAGGGGTCCCAAAGACTTGAGAGTAGGGCAATAAAAAGGAATTTCTCTTGAAAACAAGACAAAGCAAGGAGTGCAGAGTGAGCAATTCTGTCATTCTTACTACAGTGAGGTGAGCAGGCCAGGCTTGTAATGTCAGTGAGAAACTTTAAGGTCCTGAGAGTTAAAGATGCTGAGATACATCTTGGAAAGGAATGTACTTGTAAGTGACAGTCTGGGTCTGTTTAAAACTTCCAGCATGGTTTAGCTATTTAAATACCTCTGCAATTATCTCACCTCTGTATGAAAGGAAATGTACAGCTGTGGATAATTAAAACAGCACCTCAGAGAATCTATTTACCCCCAACAAACAGGTTTTAAGTACAGAGGGGTGGGTAATAGCAAATAACAAAAAGAATCCCCGTGTTGCTGACCTGAGCAGGCACTGCTTTTCCCGTGGCAGCAGGAGATGCAACTCCTCAGTCCAGTATTTGCTCCTCAAGCCACCTCACCTTCTAGGATGCCTACTAGTGAAGATTAAGAGAATTGCCAATGTGTATTTTTTTTCTAAAAAGAAATAGAGAAAGTCTATGTGTGAGCTTTGAAAGGAAAATATTGATGAAATTTTTTTATTCTGTTTTCTAGAACACTTTGAGGCATCAGCAGAACCATAGTTACCGGAGGAGGGTGAAGGTTTCTGTGGCTCAGCAGGAAGGTGTGAGAAACTATCTCTTTATCTCAGTTTACCTTTTCTAGTTAGAATTGAAACCATCTTTTTGATATGCATAGAATGTTTAATTAATGTGTGAGGGCTGTGTGACCCTTTGTAAGGAATTTATGAAAGCAGATGTATTTATTAATAACCAGGTGGCTGTTTTTCACTTTGTCTTCTCATAAATATTATCTTAAAGAAAAAAAAAGTGAGTAGAAATATTTTTAAGGGCTTTTTGATTAGAATTGATACTTCATTACTGAGCTGCTGTAACTTTGAAGGATAGCTCATACAGCCATACTATGTGCACTTTATTGCATGAGGGATTTCTAACAGTCAACAGAAGTTCCTTCTGGAGGACCTGGAGAGAGTGTGATCTAACTCTTTCAAGTTAATCATGAACCACAGAGCAAGCACTGAGTAAACTGATAGCACAAATTGAAAGGTCACAGCCTGTATTGAGAGAGGCTGTGGTATTTTCCTCTTAAAAGAGACATGACAATTCATTTTGATCTCTACCATGGAGGTACAGAGGACTGAAGGGGAGATTGTGCTCAGTTGGAGCTCAGCAAAAGGGACTGGGAGCCTCAGCACACAGCCCTTGTGCCCTCACAGCAGAGAGCAAATGCAGTTCCAGGCTGTGTCACAGCTCTCTGCTCATCCCTTTTCCTGGGCTGAAATTCATCGAATCCTTGGTGGTTTGACTTTGATGTGCACCACAGTGGGTTTGAGGGGCACTCTGTGAGGAAAAGCTTGCAGAAATGTCTTTATTCTCCTTTAGATTTCTCACTGGATCACAGGATACCTTTGGCTTTGCACTCAATGAAACATGTATACATGTGTGTATTTGTCTGTCATGTCCATAACTGATAGGGCAGTGGAAAACAGAACATAGAGACATTAATATACAAAACATAATAGAATTTAATCTGCTAGCAAGATGTATAAGTTAGCAAGAGTATGTCTGTGTTAGGATGCGATGGTCATCCAAAATAATAGAATTTATGCCTCAATATGAGAAAATTGTAAAGATTTAGAGCCAGGATGTGTGTTTATCTGTTTGGTTTGTTTTTTTTCTCCCCCCCATTTTCCTTGAAATATCTCATCATGCCAGGCATTGCGTATCCTCCAGCCCTTAGAGTTACTAGTTGAAGCAGGAATAGATACGTAGGAACATATTCATGCTGTACACTCCAGGGCAGGTGAACACTGAATTTACCTCCAAGTGCCTTAAATGTCAAATAAGATTAACCATCTGCTAACCCATCTAACAATTCACTAGAAGTTCTGCTCCCTGGCATAATAGACAAGGTAACCCCTTTGCTGCCTGGGAGTTGTCCAGCAGATGGTCAGCAAAAACAAACCAGTGTTGGGTAATGGGACCATTTTACATGCAATAATACTGTTTTCCTGGATGAACAGCAAACATTGCCCAAAGAATCCCACAGAAGAATCACTACATAGTTTACAGAAGTTAATGGCCAGGCACTAATGTACCCACACCTGTATTTAGATGGAGAAAAAAATGATATGTGTGTTCAAAGACCCCAAATGTTGCTAGCTTTTTTTCAGAAATAAAGGTAAGAGCAAACTATGATACCCGAAAACTTACACCACAATTAAAAAAGAAGCAGGAAGAAAGGAGAGATATTTCTGTTTTCAGATACAAAAAGACTATGAGTGTAACATAGTTCTACTGGGTTCAGAGGAAGCCAGAATCCCTGGTTCCTCAGCTTCAGGAGCTGAGTTGTAGTTCCATATTTATAGCAGTGTCCAACAAGAGAAGGAAATGAACATTGCAAAAGAATGCAAATGACTGTAGAAGAATACACTGGATTTTGGAGAAGGGACACCCTTTCTAAATAAGCTTTGAGACCCTAACAGAGAAGTCAAATTAATTAGATTTTCCTGAGACAAAGAATATGTTTATTCAGAATTGTCTCAGAGCCCTGGGAGAAATTTGAATTGGAACCCATATTAAAAAAGCCATCTGGGAATATCTTGCAAAAGACATTTGTATAAAAGAAATGGTATTGTTGCCATTGGCCTTAGAAGGGTCTCATCACACATGACCTTGGAATCTTGTTAACATCCTGGAAAAATTGCTGTTATTACTACCTACTTAAAATATAAGCGAGTGCCAGCAGTATTTTCGTAACATGGTCTTTTATCTCAACCCTTGACAACAGGTATATTTTGGAGAAGCATAAAAGCTTGAATTCAGAAAAAAAAATTATCTAAATATTGACCAGGACAGTTGAATATTTTTAACATTGCAGGAAGGGGAACCACATTGAAAAGTGGAGCTGCACAAAGGGCAGGGCTGGAGGTGGTTTAGAGCAGGGGAAGGTGAGGAACCCCGGGTAGTGCCCAAGGTCACTGTGCCATGAGAGTCGGGGGGAATCGTGAAATTCAGCCAAAAATTCCAACTCAGGGAGAGATTTCCCACCCTGCATCCAAACAAAATGAAGTCAGCTTTGACTCTGCAAAATGTCGATGAATTCTTCAGAGTAAATCAGCCCTGTCAGTCTGATGTGGAACTGTCACCTACTTGTGACATAATATAATATGAAATGATATTGAACAACATGCGTTTGGCACTAAATTGTTAGCGGGTTTTAGCTTTGACAGCAGCAAGTTTATTGCTTTAATCCCAAGGTCTTTTAACCCTCTTTGACATAAATTGAGGTTGGCTTTTGTGAGAAAACTCCACTTCAGTCTCTCTTCCTTTACCTAAAACTGCTTTTAACAATTTATGCTCATACATCAGACACTCATTTTGAGTGACAAAAAGAAAAAAGATCTATTAGAATAGAAGGAAAAAAGGGTCAATTTAGGTTAAGCAGTGTATGTCTCTTTTGGTAGGCATGTCACAGCTTTCTTCAGGTGAATGTGAATTTTAAGTTGTAATAATGTATTGCTGTAGCAAAATAAAACAAATCTGTGACAAGAAGAGAGAATAAGTATTGTATGAGAAAGGCTGATAACCTGCACAAGATTATTCTCCCCTTTTTTAATGCAATTTAATTTATTGCTAAGATGGGTCCATTTTGAAACTTTTCTTACAAGATCAAAGGATTTTCTTCATGCAAACACTGTAGAGAGACAGAGTAGTTTAGTGAGGGTCATGTGCAGAAATACAGATGTATAGAACAGATACTATGTGCACACAGTTTTGCTGAATCGTATAGCTGGCTGATAGCACATAATTTAATATTTCTCCTTTTTGAGACACCTTGTTTAGTTTGATAAGTAAGTACATGTTGTCATCAGTGCTCTGATAATCCAGTCACAGAAATGCATCATATATGAACTCCAACATCAATAACACAGGACAGTTTTATCACCCTTGTTTTTCTACTCTCAATTACTGTATGATGCTCGTAGTGTTGCTTTGAAATAATTTCTTTATTGCATTTAAAGCTCAGCAGAATCTGCCCTTGAACTGTTTAATAATAGAGAATGAACACATTCTCAGCATATTTGCAATTTTTTTTTTGTTTTCTTTGTTCCCTCCTAAAGTATATCATTGATCTACCATCATTTTTACAAAGAGAAAAGGAAAAATTATACAAAAGCAAACTTGTGTTCCTTTGCAACTGTGAGTGGTTTGAAAGTTTGTATAAATTGCACTTTTTGTCTCTTCTAAAAATCACATTTTTCTGTTTCTCTCATTTTATCAAATTTTTTTCTTATTTATGCTATTATACTTTTATTATATAGAACTTCTTCATAGCAATTTTTCTCCTGGCTAATATTTGAGCAAATACACAAACAAGTTGGTCTATAAGCATAAAAAAGTTATCTGATCTGTGATCTACAGATTTGTGTCTTGTCTCTTTTGCACCCTTCCCCATGGCAATAACCTCATTTTTTGCTTGGCTTTCACTGTCCTCTCCACTCCAACAGCTTCAAATTCCTCTCTCCTCCCCATCTTCCAACTCTTCTACTACAAAATCCTCAGGTGCCTATGCACTGCTCCTATTCTTACTTATGTTCCTTAAAGGCTGAAACCAAAATCGAGAAATAAACTTTGCTGGATTTTTATGTTGGGAACTGCAACTCCCACATCAGGAAAATATGAAAATAAGGAAATATTTCTAGACCTTTGATGACAGTGTTATTTTCCTTCCTAGTTATGCTACATAGAAATTATAATAATCTTTCTCTAGATCAAAACTCATCATATTCTGTACCCTAGAGATACATTGATTGCTATGTTATAACCCAAATACATCTTTCTATACATTAAAAGCCAAAGTAGTATTAATTTTGAAGGTTATCTCCATTTTTCCAGCCTTGGCATCTGCCTTCTTTTATCTTCATCCTTCTCCTTATGTGTCCTTTGGTTTGAAAGCAGGCTGCTGATGCAAATCCTGACTTTTCCAAAAACCAAGGGCAGTAATTTTGTAATCAGGGCTTGGCTGCACCTGCTGGAGCAGAACAAAATGCCTCCACCAGGTGTTTCCCTTTGGTAGGTCCTGCTCCACCACAGTGCTCAGATTCTTTAAGCATTTGGTACTGGCAGCCCTTGCAGTTTCCCTCCTCCCATTACAGCTGTAAGTATAAATTCCACAACATTTCCAAATCCTGACAGAATGAAACTTGGGGAATTGGGAAAATGGGGTTAGTGTATGAATTGTGATCTTGTCCATGCAATAAAAAGCACTATCAGCGGGCATTCAGCAGCTGAACTACCCTCATGTTGTTTGTGTTTTTATGGACACTGTTATAACAATAGTCAAGTATGATTTAACTTTAAAACGGATGCTGTAGCATTGTTCAAGTCCAGAGCTGCCATAATCTTTTGTGATAAATCTTTTGGATTTTATCTAGCTTTTAAAAAGGAAGGTAACATGAAGAATTAGTAATAGAATACACAGAGGCTGCCTTTACAATGACTTGCCAATCAATCCTGTTCATTTGTTTGCATAAATGCAAACTTTTCTGGGCGTGGTATTTTTGCTCTTTTTGTTCTTCTACACTGCATCCAACAGGCATCCTGGTAAAATGCAGAGATCACCTTGGAACCTAATTCCTACAAATACCAAGTGTATACAACCCTGAGGTTTCTTTTGCTTATGCATTTCAGTGGCAAAATTTCATTCTAACTATTATGATTATTATGATTATTACAGATACATTTGCTTTTAAAAAGTGATTTAAAATAATTAAGGTTATTCTTGTTTTAAACATTAAATCTATTCAAAATCAATATCTTATTTTGATTCTAGATGCTCTTGTGGTGGAAAGCAGGAGATGGAGGCTGTTTTGGCCATTGTCACTAACTCTGTATGAGGCCATGGCTGACTTGCTTAGATTTTCTCAATCTTTTTGCTTATCTGTAATTTCCTGCCTCTTATTTAGTTTATTTCATTAATGTTTGTAAACTAATTTTGGATACTTACATGGAAAGTGTTGAATAAGTATTGCTATTTGTTGTTGGGTCTGAAAGTGGGCCTTTGCTGTGACTGTCATAGAGGTAACACATTTAACAATTTTCAGGTTTTATAAATAGCTAACCCATGTTGATGGATATTTAGGGATAGCTGTGCAATTAAATAATTTAACTCAGCACAAAGAGGGTCTTGTGGCTAACATGTTTAACAGGAACCTCAGAAGTTTTACTATGCAGCACAGGACAGTGAAATTGCAAGTATAAAACATACCCCTACTCCCCATTCCTCAGTATTCCTGTCTTAGAAAAAATCTCTAAGCAAGAGCAAAAGATTCTTCATTCCTTCAAGGCATTCCCTGAAGGCTTGTCTGCCCTAAATAATTATACAGCCTTAAAGCAGCTGTCAGGCACTGCAGTCAGGACTGCTCCCTCCCCTGATTTTGTCGGGAATCCTGTGATAGCTGCTGCCCTTGGAGCCTGGCCTTGGGAGTCCTGACCCTGGGACAGCCTCTGAGCCCTCCTTGGGCAATGGGTGCAAGTTCCATTCAGGCTCCTTGCTAGCAGAAGTTTGAAAATGCAGAATGAAAGGAATATGGTAGCAGGGGGAGAGGTCTGTGTCTGTTGTTCACTCTCCACACTGCTGGAGAGGGAATGTCACAAGAACCATTTTTCACCTCTCTGGTACCTTTCCCATTGCTGGTCTGGCAGCCCCCAGTGGTCCCCACCCTGTGAGCCCTTCTGTGCAGTGAGGATGGGAGAGCTCTTGAAGGAGCTCCTGTTTCTTTACTCAGTGTGGTCTGTACTATTGCAAACAGGGCCTGAGGTTGTACAGGAACTGTTTAAATCTGTGGTAACCACCATAAGTAGCCATAACTCCATTTACCTTTATTCTCTGGGTATAACTAGGACTGGTTAATTTGGAGATATAACTGATAAAGGCTGTCAGGACTGGATGCTGAATTATTCTAATTGAAGTGTGTTTATGGTTTAACTTTCCAGGTTAGAAGAGCTTCAAAAGGGGGAAAAAAATTCCAACAAAACATTGCATTTGCCTTTTGGTAATGTTAGGGTCATTGCTGGGTTTTGGTAATTCTTAAGTCATTTCTGGGTTTTGATTCCTTCCCTTCCAATTCCTCTACCTGAGGCGGAGACAATGACTGCCTTGCTCAGGAAGAGAAAAACAGAAAGGCCAATGAAACAAAGAACTGAATTGTTCTGCTGTTTTCTCTTACTGGGCAGCCTTTTGCTTCTGTATCTCAGAGGGTAAGGAGCGAGAATTATGTCTGAAATTTAGAGTTAAACCTGTCCTTCTCTTTGTGTTTCCTTGTCTCCCTTAGCAGCTTGTCTGAGGAGGAAAATAGCTCCACTTCTACTGATAAGGTTATGGAATGCTGCACTGATTTTTAGTTTTAGGGAATTATTTACCTGATGTTTATCCTGGAATTTTATTCTATATATTATTTAGGCTGGATGCTAAGGCTTGTTTTCCTAGGCAAGTTCATGTAGGTAGACAGCAAAATTTTTTAAATTAATAACTGACATTTCTAATGAGAGGATCTTGGGTGGGGAGAGGGGAGGTGAGGTTTTGCTTTTGAGCAACAAAAGCGATTGTTGCTTCTATTCCTAATCCAGGAATCTATCTTATTAAAGAAAAACTTCAGATTGAAAAAGTAATTGATCCAGTTGGTTAATTCCAAACTAAAAATAATAATAATAAAAAAAACTGTAAGGAAGGTCTTCGCTCCCCCTGTCTTTGGTTGTGCTGTCATTGATAGACCAGACTCCAAATGGACAACATTGCTATAGCTTGGAGCTCTCCCCCTCAGTGTGGGAATTTATTTAGTGCATGGGTGATTTGGATGCATCTCATTTTTCCTTTTGTTAATAAAATAAAAAGAACAAAGTGCACTTAGGAATACCCTGTGTTTCATCTACAGGAACACAGTCATTAGCACAATGTCACAATCAGCAAACAATATCAGAGCTGAAAACCAACAAAAAGACAGCATGAAAAAAGCTGACAAGAGAGGAGGAGACAGAAGTATTAAAAAGTATTGTAGATAAAGAACTGTTGACTGCTACTCTTGTAAATATTTCAAAATATAGATCCGGTGTTTTATGGGTTACTAAAACTACTGTAAATACACCAGCTGAATCCCAAATACATCATTCTCTATCCTCAGCAAAGACAAAACAATGCAGCTATAATGTCCCCTTTGTCATCCCTTGCAGACTTGGGTTTAGCTGCAGAGCAAAATGACTGGAGCTAACAGAATATTCAAACAGGAAAGAAGAAGAAACCTGAGCCTGTCCTACTGTCCAATTTCCTATGGACTCCAGAGAGTAGTAGAGCCCTGGGAGCTCAAACTTCTCTTTTTTTGTTCCTGGTTCACATGTAAAAGCTGATCGAGTTTTCTTGAGTGTCTTGGACACTATCTTCCTGTCTTATTCTA